>JAPKLY010000797.1:83620-135301 GCA_026898435.1 Prunella vulgaris | reverse complement strand
TAAAACACCATGGCCATTTCCCGCGCCTGATGAGACGCTTCTACCTGACTTTGAGGTCTTGCTAAGGGGAAGGGCAGCTGATGTGGTGGATCAAAAATTCCCGGACCTCTCCGACGATCAGAAAGAGGCAATGGTGCAGATTCGCACCTATGCCATGCTCCTAAGTGCCACATGGCCTGAACATGTTCAGCTCGGAGAGATTTAAGGATGGGATAGGCTGACTGATGATGAAGCAGCCCTCTTCGATCACTTTGAGGTAAATTCTCTTCACCATCTAATAAAGATTGCTGACTTTGTTAAGACTATCAGACGAATTTACCCTGAGGCTCCGGCTGCTGAGTCTGAAAGAGAAGAAGATGGAATGGAACTGGCTATAGTTCCACACGGTGAAGCTCAGGGTGAGAATCTGGTGGTTGAACAGGAGGTGGTTTAGCCTGAACTTGACGTTCAAATGATGGAGACGGAGAAGAAGGGTGAGAAAGAAGTCTTGGAGATTGCTGAGACCAATCAGCAAGGTGCGACTGATGCGATCAGTGCACAGGCCGATGATGCACCCCTTAGACCCGGGACTGCTGAGGCTTCTCGAGAGGGTCTTAGTGATCTTGTCAAGATTCCCGGAGGAAAGATTCAGAAAAGATGGGCTTGGGGACGGACACCTCAGCTCAATATCCATAATACGAGGATCAATCGGTTCAATCTAACTGCTGGATTGATAAATAGACGTATGAAGAAGGTGCACCGGGATCATGACGAGATGGCACACAGATGGATGCTTCAATCAATCTCCTTGGTCAAATTGGGATAACTCACTCAGTACAACTATCAACTGTGGCTGAACAGGCAAAAGGGGCTATTCGGGAGTGTAAGCAGATGGTCACAGATGTTCAAGCTAAGCAGGAGTCCAAGCTAACCAAATTCCTCGATCAGCAGCTGAATGAGCGGGTTGCTTAGCTGGTTGATGAGAAGATGGCTCAGCTGAAGGGAGAGCTCAAAGCTGAGTTGCTGGGTGAGATGTCAGAAGCAGAGAAAAAGGAGATTCATCGGCCCCTGGACTCTAGGATGGGAGATCTAGAGGGTAGGCAGAAGTTGGAGCATCATCAGGCGATTCAGAGGCTTTGCTAATCAGATCGGGAACGTTCAGGGTAAGCAGCAAGAAATGGTGGATCATTTCAAACTTCTGGCAGGATCAGTCCAAGAAGTCGTTGGGAAGATCAACGAAGATGATGCCAAAAAGGGGGAAGGAAAGAAGCAAATTGTTGGCAAAGGCAAGAAGAAAGCCTTCCTCCCCGAACTGAAAGCTGCGGACAAAAAGTGAACCAGGTCCGTTTCTACCGCTGAGACTGCTAAAGGTTCTGATCCAAAGAGGTTGAAGTCCTCTGAGGATCCTGCCCTTGAGTCCCTGTACACTGAATTGGAAGAAGGGTTGCACCCCGGAACGACCACTCAGAAGAAAGTGGTGATGACTGAGTCGGAGAAGCAGGCGAAGATGAAGGAGATTTCGCTACTCAGTCAGATCCAGCACTTGAAAGAGAACCAAGAGTATCTGACTTCGCAGATTCAGAAGCAAAAGAAAGTGCCTTCTGAATCTCGGATGAAGACTCAGAGGAAGATAGTGGTCAATCCGGGTCAGGGACCTCCTCCACTTCAGATGGTTGAGGATTTCATTCCCGTGGAGATGTTGGAGGTTTGGATTCCAATCCGGAATAGATGGGCAAATCTATTCCATGTGGTGGGGTTGTGGGACGACCTGAACGAAGACAAAGATGTCATTCTCCAAAACTGGATGGCGCAGGAGCACCCTGAACTCTAGGCTGAAATTATTAGACATGCTGACGTAGCAGGTGTTGAGATCGCTCCGCCGGAATTCATCAAGTATCCTCCTCCACTCTTTGGGAACTCCAAGCAACTGGACCGGAAAGCAATATCAGAAGAAGTCGTCAGAGTAGGACGTATTGCCGGGGCAGTTGGTGATCGGAACAGGATGAAGCAGATCCTGCACCGAGTCTTGGAGATATATGAAATTCCTCTTGCTGATTTGAATAAGGATGAAGAGTAGTTGTCAGGAGTTAGTTGTCAGGAAATATTGTAATAGCTTCAGGATACTTGTACTTTCATATCAATCAATGATGTTATTTAATTTTCCTGAGAACAACTTCTTGTTGACTCCTGAATTTTCTTTTCTGTATTCCTATCAAGAACTGTACTAACCCATTCCTTGTTTCCATCTTATAGACTAAGTGCCTAGTTTGTCAGGAGGTACCGAACTATTTTCACTGACTAAGTCAGTTGATTGTATAGATGGTTAGGAATTTGCTTAAGGGTTTTGGCATCATCAAAAAGGGGGAAATTGTTGGGACAATCTGAGTGTTTTGATTAGATCCCAAAACCCCTGACGATTTGCCTAAGTACAGTTAGTCAGGATTGTCTAGATTAGGATAGTCAGGTTAGGGATTCAGTTCAGGGGGAACGTATTGAAGACTGAAGTATATTGGAGTTGACCCAATTGACTGAAAAAGATCAGAGTCGGTCTTGTTGAAGATTGCCAGAACTGAAGCTGAAGACTGAAGCTTGAAGATCCATCCTGAAGACAATCCAGACTACCATTGGCTGATGTTTCTACTGAGTACACTAAGCATGCTCAGGACAGAACTTAGTCAGTGAAGAGTAGTGTAACCTATCAGGCTGAGTTGAACGCTCATAAAACCTGACTTATGCCTTGAGTCAGTTTATCTGACTCATGTAAGTCCAAAGCAAAAAGGTTACACATACTGGGCTGAATAACCTATCAGGCTGAGCTGAACGCTCATAAGACCTGACTTAGGCCTTGGGTCAGTTTACCTGATCCATGTAAGTCCAAGGCAAAAAGGTTATTTATGCTATGGGACAGTTGACATTTATGTTAACTCCTGAGAGACAAAGAGAATGTAAGTGGACTCCATTAAAGACAAACATTCATGCTGAGTAAATGACAAGAAACTCGGAGTATTGAATGTATGAGGAAAGACAAGTGTCAGACGATCAACTAGCCGTTTGAATGGAAAGTCAATAGCCTTTTGACACGTATGTACGGAGTCTGCGCAGCAGTTAATGCCGCATTTAATGCGTATCAGAGTTGCAAGCGGCGGGACAATATTTTCCAGATTAAGCATGGGAAAATGGTCAACAAGTACATCTAGCTTGTAACCACCCTAAAATAGGAAGATTTGGGTGGATCTCTGTTTGCCAAAATCGTGTATGATTTCCATGCAATTGTACGTGGTCGTTGTTGTCGTGGCAAGTTAACCAAGTTAAATATCAAACACAGGGAAACGATGCAATATCAAACAAGCATTGAATGTCTACAAAAGGCTAATAGCTAGGAAAGCAAGAAACAATCATGGTTTCTATCAACTAAATCACAAGAAATAGTAAATCCTAACTATCACCTCTTAGAGATGAGCAAGTGAGTGGTGTGTGTGCATGGAAGTATTCCTACTATGGATCATCTAGTGTCCTATCCATCCTAGCATTCAAAAGATCTCTTGGTGTCTTAGTCAAGCCAACTAGTGTCTAGATCTCTCTACAACTACCAACACTCTAATTAAGAGGTATAGGCTAATATGTAATTCTCATTGATCATACAAGCCAAACATCAAACACTTGGTATGCATAAAGTTCTTATAGCTCAATTCTCATTTCATTGCTAAAAAATATAAGTCATGCAATCCAATTAAACATCCCAGGCATTCATACAAGTCATTAATAAGAGAACTAATCCATCAAGATCACTAATTCATACATAGGATTAACAAGAGACTAAATTCACCATAATATTCAGACAACCATGCAACAAGGATATTAGCCCATGTCTAATTGGAATTCGAAATCAACAATTAACAATCTAATCATCATGAATATGAATTAAAACAAGAGAATTAAAGGAAAACTTACCATATGTAGATGAATAGAAATACAAGCAACAAACCTCCAAATGCTAAGTCTTGATCCAAAGCTCAAAATACAAAATTGAACAGCAGGAATAAAGCTCTAATCAATACGAGTATGTAGGAACAAACGGATCTAAAATTCAATGGACGGATCAAAAGTTACGGAAGAAAGAAGATTGAATCTAACTAAGAACCCACTAAGTAACTACCTAATTCTCTCTCTAAACTAATCTAAGAACTTGGAATTATGATGGAATTATTTTGGAAATCTGATCCTTGAGGTATTTATAGTGCCCACAATGTTTAGTCCAAAGTGCCCTTCATTAAACGCCCGAAAAGACGAAACAGCCCTCGAAATTGTGAGTAAGATCATGCGGCTGTTCGTGCTTGCCTTCATCGAACGAACCAGAGGATCCTCGCACGATACCTAGCTGCTGGTCGCACGATCGCACTACTGGTTACGCACGAGTAACTTTTTCGATTTTCGAGCAAACTTGTTTTCTTCATATCTTGAGCTCTAGAACTCCGATTGACTCGATTCTTTTTACGTTGCGACCCTCTCTTCAAGCTCTTCAACATGGTATATCATTTGCATGATTTTGGTAAACTAAAGAATTCTTGATTTTTACGAACTTGCTCATCTTTTGCCGGTTTTGCTCGTTTTCACTACAAAACATAATTTTCTAGCCAAAAAGGGTTAAATACAAAAAGTATAGCATTTTAGGGTCAAATATGAATATAAGCACATCAAAACCGTAGAGAAATGGATGCAAAAAGATGCAATTATGACACTAATGAATCTCCTTCAACGGATCTATTTCAAATCTCTCCTATAAATACAGAGAGTCTTGCACCCATTCAAGGTTAAAGGGAAATTTCCAAGAGAAAGCTCTCAAGAATCCAAGCACTCAAAGCATACTTTGAACAACACTCTGCAATTAAATTTCCTTAGTGTTGTAGTAGGATTCACTCTGTATTTGCTTAGTTTTGATAGCTCTAATCTTTAGCACTGCTTAGTATTGCTAGGGCTATCCTTAGTTGGAACCAAGAATACCAAACCTCTCAGGGTGTGAGATTGGTTGGTTAGAAGTACTGGTACTTGTAAAAATGCCCAGGGGTCAGTTCCTAAGAGAGGAAGTTGGCTACTCGTGTCCCTTGGCACGTAAAAACCAAGTACCTATCCTCAGAGTTTTGAGGGTAGCTTCCTGTTAAATCAGGTCGTGGACGAAGGAGTTGGTCATCTCCGAAACACGTTAAAAAGACCCTTGTGTGCTGATTTACATTCTTGCTCAGGATCATTATTGTCATCATACTAAACTGAGCATTCTGCATTATTTTGATCTTCAGGCTGAATCAATCATCCTGACCTTTAAAATTGTGCACCAGCCTTAACCACCATTTACTAAGCAAAGTCAGAGAAAACATTTTCAGAAACTAAAACGAGTAGAAACTAAGGGCTCACATTCCGCACGTACTCTAGCTTACTGAGATAGTAGTCCAACAGACTTGCTTCCGAGCTGTCAGTGGGTTTGTTATCTCTACTGAGCTTCTGAGCGCACAACTCACACTCAGCCTATCTGACTCCATTACTAACTTGTCCATGCTGCCCCTGCGGACTATCAGTTTTGTTGAGTAACATCAGGATCTTCCTGACTGAGCGTGTCAGAGCATTTTTCTTAACTTTCGGAAAAATCTGATATCAGTGTATTCCCCCCCATACACTGATTATACTCGTTTCGGGACCAATAAATTATATCATGCAAACTCTTCATCTAATGTAGCCTCTAATAAGACCAAAGCCAAGTTCTAGAGTAACATGTACGTGTGTGGAACTTACATCAAAGAATATCATCCGTTCAAGATTGAATCTGGCATAAAAAGCTCAAAACCTCACGGGTATAGGGTGATCAAGACTCATATCATCTCAAAAATGTTAAAATCATCAAAGTATCAAGCATCATAAAATCCATAGCAAACTAGACAAGACATGAATCAAATGATAAATTCACTACATCTAACATGAACTATCAAAATCATCCACACAATCATAAACATGTCTCATGCCACACTACTCTAAACTAGCAACAATAAGGCAATCATAACAAGCAAAACAAGGCATTAAAATAAGCATATGGTCACAAGACATAAGAAAGCACTAAAAATGCTCAAATCATCAAAGTATCAAGCATCATAAAATCCATAACACACTAGACAAGACATGAATCAAGTAATAGGTCCACTACATCAAACCTATACTATCAACATCATCCACACAATCATAAGCATATCTCATGCATCATAGCTCTCAACTAGCAACAATATGACAATCATAACAAGCAAAACAAGGCATCAAAATAAGCATATGATAACAAGACATAAGAAAGCACTAGAATCATCAAAAGCATAGCATTGCAATGAGATTTACGAAACGAACACACCCCCCAAACTTTTTTGGACCAAGGGTCTAAAAAGTTTGGCAAAGAGTGAAGAAAAGATCATGTAATGATCAAGACAAAGCATCTACTCAATATCATCATCAAGAAATTCAAAATCATTCATCATAAAATACCAAATCAAACAATCTATAATGAGGAAAATGAAGCAAGTGATCAAGCATAAGTAAGAAGGAGTATAGAAAACATACCTATAGAATGAAGTAAAGAGTAGAAATGTAGAGCTTGAGTTCCAAGAATTTTCCTCTCCTCTTCTTGTGTGTTAGGAAAGAGTGTGTGTGCAAGAATATGGTGTAAAATATGTGTGTTTGTGTGTGGAGTATAGTGTACAATGGTGTAAGAAGAAAGTGTGGTCAAAACAAGAAAATGGTCAAAAAGACTCACCTCAGCGCCGCGCTCGATCACGCATGGACCACCGCTTGATCGGCTTCAGACCGGCGCTCGAACGCTCTACGGTGGATGCTCAAACATCGAGCCTGCTTCCCAGTCGAGCGCGATTTTCCGCTAGAACAAACGCAAACCACTCGATTGCTTCTTAGCCGGTGCTCGATCGCTCCTTAGCCAGCGCTCGGTCAGGACCATTTTTCCACAATTCCGAATTTAATTTTTCTACGCCACCTCAAACCATTTTTAACCATCACAAACGTCATCAATTATAATCACATAGCCCATATGAAGAATGATCACACCCCCCAAACTTTTTCGGATTGTAAATCCTAAAAGTTTGGAAAAGAATGATGAATTGGGCATAAACTAAGCAATTAAACACTCAACCAAGTATAATCATGCACAACACTCTCAAATACCAATCCTACCAATTCAATATTCATTTCCCAACTTACTAGCAATTAAGCACAAGTAAATTCATCAGAGAAGATTGTATAAAATCACAATGATAAGCAATGATGAACATAACACATTTCACTTTCTAATCCAAAATCATGAGAATCAAAACAAAAATCTAACTACAAAGGATACTAAAAGGATATAGGGATGGGTTGCCTCCCATCTAGCGCTTGGATTTAACGTCCCCTAGCCGGACGCAATGAAGCTCAAGTGAAGTTAATATCAACAAGAGTTGAGTGACTTGCATCACTCATCTTTCTCCTCAAAAAATTTTGTCCTTTCAAAACTTTCTTTACCCCATTCTTCTCATCTATATTCACTTTCTTTCTCTTTTCAAAAGGATCAATCTCATGAATATCACTCTTTAGATCAAGAATGTTCACTTTTACCTCTTCATGACTTGTCATCCCATCTCGTATGACTTTGTTCACCTCTCCTCCAATCTTCTTTGGGGAACTCTTGGAATTATCATGGATTGAAAAAGTTACTTTCTCACCATTTATTCCTAGAGTAACCTCTCCTCACTTGATATTAATCAAGGCATCCGACGTAACAAGGAAAGGTCTCCCAAAAATGATAGGACTGTCAACATCTTCCTCTATATCTAGCACAACAAAGTCAACGGGATAAAGAACTTCCCCACATGAACGACCATATCCTCTAGCACCTCTCGTGGTCTCACTTTAGAACTATCGGCCAATTGCAAATTCCTCGTCGTTGGCTTCAAGTTATGCAATCCTAATATTTTGGCAATAGAGAGTGGCATCATATTTACGCTTGCACCTAAATCACACAAGGCCTTCATCTTCTTACTCCCTTTTATGTAGCAACTCAAAGTGAAACTCCCCGGATCTCTAAGCTTTTGAGGTAGATGTTTTCGTATCAAATCACTACTCTCTTGAGTAAGCTTAACCATTTCCGGTTCATTGTCTTTCTTCTTCTTTGCCATAGCATCCTTCAAGAACCTTGTATAATTTGACATTTCCTCAATAGCTTCATGAAAAGGCATCTTTGAATACAATTTCTTGAAAACTTCAAAGAACTTCTTGAATATATCATCAAGTTTATCTTTCAACCCTTTTGAAATTTCCACCTTCTCTTCCTTATCCACTTTCCCTTCTTCCACCTTTCTTTCCACACCCCTTATCTTTCCTACCCTCTCAACTTTTCCATCCTTTTTCTCCATTCTCTCTACTATCTCCATTCTTCTCTCATCATCTTTCACAGAACACTCTACCCCCTCAATACACATAGCCTCCCTCACCAACTCATCACGAAAATTCACTATAGCACAACTCTTCACCACCTCACCTTTCAACTCAACACAAGTAGCAATAGCATTACAATGCTCTCTCGGATTAGGTTCGGTGGTTGAAGAAAACTTACCCTTATTAACATGCAGACTCATTGAGGTAGCAAGTTGTCCTATTTGGAATTCAAGGCTTTTAATTTGATTCCCTTGTGCTTTATACAAATCATCAAACTTGCTATTGGTCTCATCATGTCTTCTTTCATTCTCCACTCTCATGTCCTCCATCTTCTTCAAGATAAGTGCCAAAGTGTCATTCGTGCTCCCCCTTCTCTCATTGTTCGGTGGCTTCAACCCCGGATCAATCCCGAGAGGCAATTGGATTGCTCCCTTAGTATTTAAATAGGAAAAGTTCTCGTGCCTCCGATTTGGGTTGTAGGGCAGATTACTTTGATTTGGATAAGGACCTCCTTGTTGTCGAAATGGTGGAGCAATGTAAGGCCTTTGATTGCTAGGAAATGTGTTATTATATTGGGGTCGCACCATATAACTCACTTCCTCTTGGGTAGAAGGTGTAGGAGAAGGCACATTTTCAACTACATTCACTTGCATTGGAGTAGGGGCTTGGCTTTGGTTTTGTCCTCCATAGACCATGAGCATCATATTCTTCATGTTCTCCTCAAGTAGAGATACTGGGTCGCTCGTTCCAACACTCGCTTCCCTTTGAAAAGCATCGTTGGCTGCAATGTTTTCAATGATCTCATTCACTTGGCGAACCGTTCTTGTCCAAACCGATCCCCCGGCACATAAGTTCAAATAATTCTTATCCCCATCATGAAGGCCTATAGTGAATGTCAAAAGTATATCCTCCTCTCTCAAACCATGTTGTGGACAAGCCAAGAGTAAGGCTTGATATCTTTCCCAAGCACTAGAGATAGTCTCTCTTGCCTTTTGACGAAAGTTCTTGCTTTTTCCCTTGCTTTGAGCATCTTTGACGGAGGGTTGAACTTCTTTAGGAATTGTGAGCTCAACTCCTCCCACGTCGCAGCCTTGGGGTTCATTGATTGTATCCATGATTTAGCTCGCCCCTTCAAGGTAAAGGTAAAGAAATAAAGCTTCTTCTCGTTGTCCGACATCCCCTTGTACTTGATAGTATTGCAGATTTCCATAAAGTTACTAAGATGAGCATTCAGATCCCCTTTATCGCTTGATCCCTCAAAAGGTGACTCTTTCAACATCTTCAAGAGATTGGTGCTTAACTCAAACTTCTCCGCATCAATAGGTGGCCTTTCAATACCATCATAGAATTCATTTACTCTCGGCTCAAAATAATCTCGAAGTAGTGGTTCATTGTTGAGGTTTTGAGGTGGATGGACAATTTGTGGTCTAAGATTTGGTGATGGTGGTGGATATGGGTAATATGGGTAGTTATGAGGTGGTGGTGGGTAATAAGGTTGGTTTATAGGGTAATTGGGATAGTTAGGAAATTGGGGTGGATAGTGGTGATTTAGTGGTTGATTTTGTGGTGGGTAAGGTTGGTATGGATGTGGTATAGGTTGTGGTTAGGGTTGAGGAACCTCTCTTTGAGTCAAGTGCTCATCACCATGATGCACTTGTTGAATCATTGGCTCTTCATCTCTAACCTCATCTCTAGCTTCATTCATGTTGTTCTCCATATTCTCTTGATTAACTCTAGCTTCTCGTCTTCTTCTTCGTAGGCTTGTTTCAAGATCCGAATCAAAAGGTAATAGGTCTCCCCCTTGACTCCTTGTGTGCATGTACCTACAAAGGGACAAGTATCAAAACACTCACACAATAGTACGAAAAATCGAAAATAAAGAAACAACCAAACAACTAGTCGTCTCCCCGACAACGACGCCAAAAACTTGTTTGCCCAAAATGTGTTACACGCAAGTGCACGTGATCGTAGTAGGAGTAGCAAGGTAACCAAGTTTAATATCAAACACAGGGAGATGGGAGATTTCATGGTATGATTGTTGAATTAAAATCGAAACTCAAATAAGCAATAAAAGGGAAATGGTTTCTTATCTACTAAGCTTGTCAAGAATAGTAAACTACCCATCACCTTTTTGCAAAAGTGAGCAAGTGGAGAGAATATGCATTAGTGTACTCACCTATGTTTCATATGGTGTTGTATCACTTAATCATGCAATGATTTATTGGATAATCAATTAGGCAAGGCCTCATCAAGGTGCATAGGTTTCCCTAATTACACATTAAATCTCCAATTGTATTGCCTATTCACTGAGAATAATTCTCATTATCCTAGGAATTTCATCAAACACCTAGCATGCATGGCCTAATTACAAGAATATTAAGGAAAAGAGCTCAATTCTCATGTATTGCTACTTCCCTAATGGCCCTAACAATCAACTAGACATGCCAAGTATTCATTCATTTCACAATTACAGAGAATCAATCATCCAACATCTCATAACATTCATAAGATCAACAATAGCACCATATTACTCCATAGGAATCATACACCAATGCAAAAGAGTATTAGCCCATGGCTAATTAGGATAACAAAAGAACAATTAAGCTAACTACAATCATCATGACAATGAATTTAAAGAGAATTGGTAAAGACTTACTAATTAACGATCCGCCAATGGTAATGATACAATTCCATTGGTCAAAACGTAGCTCTTGATATGACGAGAGTGCAGGAACAAATGGATTAACGATCCGTGCGGTAGATCAAAAGTAATAGAAGAAATCGTATGAAGAAATCTAATGAACCCAACTAGTAACTTTTCCTACCTTCTAAGAATCTAAAAAGTAAATGATGATGTGTAGAATGATCTAAGAAGTCTAAAGTATGAAGTATATACAGTACTCCTTAGGCTTGGATCATTATATCCCTCATTAAACGCGCAAAAGGACGGAATTACCCTTAAAATACCCAAATTCGGACCCAGCGCTTGGACGGCTAAAGTAGCTCGCTCGGACGGTCTTCACAGCTCGTGGTCGAGCAGCTGTGGCTAGGTGGTCAAGCGGCGGTGATTCGGCTGTCCAGGTAAAATCCGCTGGACCACCACAAGACAAGCGCTCAGACATCCTTCTTGAGCCGCTCGATCGTAGTTCAAGTGCTGACGTCCAATTTTCGACTTTTTCATATTTGATCCCGCAGATCGTCTAAGCTTCCTAGGGTCTTCAATTGAGTATAAGAAATATCTCCATGCGCTCGGATTCCATCATCTCCTTTCCAATAGTTGGGAGTTCCTCATTTTTGCTCGTTTTTACCTACAAAGCACACTTTCTTGCCAACAAAGGGTCAATAGCACAATTCATAGCATATTAGGGTCAAATATGAATATAACCTCATCAAAATAATATAGAAAGGGATGCTAAAAGATGCAATTATGACCCTGATCACACCCCCAAACTAGATTATTGCACGGCCTCGAGCAACGAACCGATAAGATAGGGGAATAATTGTATCAATGAAGCATCAAGCACAAGTCAAATGCCATGGAAGTATCACTCAACGTCAAGCAAGTCTAGCATGCAATCTCATCTAATCAACCATCAACCTTGAATCAATAAACAAGATATCAAATCAATAAGTCAAGATCCTCACAAGATAAGTGTTTAACTCAACCCTCAAGTGTATAGGTTCTCTCAATCATCACACCACATACACATACTACCATAAGCTTGGCTCAAGTCTACATTCTCCACCACTTGAAATGACAAATCATTCACACATCAATGAGGACTTTCATAAGGTTGTAGTGTTGGCTCTTTGGTAGGGAAGAAATATATGAATAATTGTGACTAAGTATGATTAGTAAAGCATAGAAGGAATCAAGTAGTAATCAATCAAATGTTCATGCAATGTTGCACATACTCTTCATGCTCTTTCAAAATCACACTTTCAAAGATCATTCTTCCATTTTTTGACAAGTTGTGATCATACTCACAACAAAAGTCAAACATGACCAAATTTTCAATAAAAGTCAACCTTTTTCACATGCTTTGCTAGCACTTTCACATTCCTTTCAATCCATGCATCAAACATTTCTTGAATATCTTTCACTTACGCCACCAAGTTCTTCATCAAATTTCCAAACATTCCTTCCTTCTTTTCACTCTACTATTCATAGGGATAAGAGAGTTCCAAAAAGGAAGGAAAATTACTTAAAGTGTGGTTAGCCAAAGGAAAGGTCTAAAGGCTCAAAATGGTAAGCAATGGATCATAATGTCAATGGTAGGCTATGATGCATCTTCGATCCGTACTAATATTTAGTAGTTGCTCGATGCTCAAAGTGCTATGATGCGTAGGCACATAGGAGAGCGTCATTTCACTCATCCGAACTACCCTCCACCGTGAAGTGAATTCTACGGTACTAACTTCATGAGGATAAGTAATATTCTCTCTATCTCTACTTGTTTTCCTTTCCTTTTTGTAGGTTATTTTATTTAAGATTGATGGTAGATTGTTATTGTGTTTGGAATTTGTCCTATGAATTGTGTGGGATTTCTTGAATTATTAGTTTTTAGGATTCATAATCCCAAAAAGTTTGGGGGGTGTGTTAGTTTTTCAAATCTTATTCGTAATGCATGATTATGTAGATTCTTGGAGCTTTGATGATGTTTAGACCTTGCCGTAGATTGATGATTTGATTTCTGCTTTATGTTGATTACCATTGTTGCTAGCTTAGTGCAATTGATGCATGAGATATGTTTATTATTGTGTGGATGATGTTGATAGTGTTTCTTATGTGTAGTGTATATATCTCTT
Organism: Prunella vulgaris; assembly: GCA_026898435.1. Taxonomy (NCBI): domain Eukaryota; kingdom Viridiplantae; phylum Streptophyta; class Magnoliopsida; order Lamiales; family Lamiaceae; genus Prunella; species Prunella vulgaris. Next base: position 122,059 of record JAPKLY010000797.1, on the reverse strand, counting down.
GATTCATGTTTAGTTTATAGTGTAGTTGAATCTTTGATGCTTGATACATTGATGATATGAGCATGTTTGAGATGATTTGAGTCATGATCACCTTAACCCGTGAGGTTTGAGCCTTATATGCCCATTTCAATCTTAAACGGATGATATTTTCTTTTATGTGAGATCCACATTGTACATTTTACTATAGAACTTGGCTTGAGTCTTGTTTGAGACCACACAAGATGATGAGTTTGCAAAGAATAATTTGAGGCCATCTTTTATATCTATTGAGTCACTTGACCTAAATTGCCTACCTTTGATATTTTATCAATTGCTTGTCATTTTTGTGCCTATAGACCTTTCCTTTGGCTAACCATACTTGAATCCATACTTTCTTCCTTTTGGAACTCTTTTGTCCCTATGATTAGTAGAGTGAAAAGAAAGAAGGAAGATGGTGAGATGATGAAGAAATTGGTTGCTAAAGTGGAAAGATATTCAAGTTGCATGGATTTGAAAGTGAAAGTGCAAGTGAAATCATGAAAACGTTGGTCTTCGTGTTGTGAGTAAGATCACAATTTGAGAAAAAAGAAGTAATTGCTTATGAAAAGTGCATGAAGAAGCAACTGCTAATTGCATGAAGATTCTGAATGCTCTCATATGATTTACTAATCATATTTAATCACTTTGATCCATAATTTCCCTTCCCTACCAAAGAGCCTGTTGGTCCCCCCCGCGGTCAAGGTCTCGAGGCGGGCGGCCCCCCCCCAAAAACAAAATTTTCACTTTTCAAAAAGGGTAATCTAGAACCTTACAGTAGCCCTTATATATAAGTTTAACAACAGTTAGTCTACAAGAGGTTTTTTGGACCACAAAGGTTACAACTGTGAACTTAAGAAGTCTACAGCTGCAGAGTTATAAAACTTGCAAATAAAATAAATAACTTGTAGACAAAATATCATTGGGATTCTCACACTAAAAAGTGTATTGAGAATACTCTAATGTGCAGCGGAAATATGTGTAAGTGTTAATGAAAAACAATTTGAACAGACTTAGCAGCTGAGTGACTTAAGGAAGTCTACAGCTGTAAAGTCCAGTTCTTTTGTGTAAAACACAAAGTTTTTATGCAAAAATTTAAATACAATGATTAATGTAACAATAAGATAAATAAGCAATACAAGAATTAAATAAAACAACAGGGTTTATAGTGGTTCAGTGTCTATGAATAAGACAACCTACATCCATTGTTACACCACTAAGGTGTCAAATTCACTAAGAAATGATTACAAAGATCAATACAAGTAGTTCCCCCTTAGAACTAGATTCACTCATATTACTATTCAAACAAGAGATTAACTACTATCCTATTCACTTAGAACAACTCACTAAGAGTTAACAAACCTCACAAAGAGATATCTACACTAAGTAGAAAATTAAAACAAGTGAGGGAACAACAACAATAAGAGTGATTCTTTCTAAGAAAAATCCTAACCAACTATCCTATGAATCACAGAAAATAAGCTCTCTCTCCCTCTCTCTCTGATTTGTTGGCTGTAGACTTGCTTAGGTTGAATGCTTTGATATTCAGGTTGTTGTTGCTGGTTCCTCTGTGAACATCTTCTATTTATAGATGGAGGGGTGTGACTTATCCATTGAGAGATTCAAATTTGAATTCTGGATAAGGCTCCTCTATCTCTATAGGCATGTGTGAACTGGTCCTCATCCTTCGCACAGAATAGTATTGATTGTACTCTTTGTCTTCATTCCTAGTATTCTGGTTGACTTGAATTAGTCTTCATTAACCTCCAGCTATGTGAAAAACTCCTCTTAAGTACTCTATAGTGAGTGCAAAATTGCTACACTAATTTGAGCTTAAGGGTCTTGATAATCTTCATTATATCTTGATTTTGTACTTCAGTCTACAAACGGATATATCAGCTGTAGGGTCTTGAACTTTGTAGTTGTAGGGTCCTGAAAAATATAGAAACTGACTGTAGAAAAACTTTACAGCTGTAAGGTCATGTCATAGCTGTAGGGTGATCAAATATACAGCTGTAGACTTTCCTTTAAACAACTATAGTTTTCTAAGCCAATTTCTCAAGTCAAGATATTAGTTTTAATCCAATAAAGAATACATGTTTTGCACACATCAAAATGTAAATAGGTACTTAACAGAGCCAACACTACAACCTTGTGATTAGGGTCATAATTGCATCATTTTGTATCCATTTTAGCATGATATTGATTGGTTTATGTGCATTATTGACCCTAATATGCTATACATTGTGCTATTAACCCTTTCTGGCAAGGAAGTTGTGTTTTATAGGTGAAACTGAGCAAAAATGAGGAAATAGTGATTATAGTGGATGAAATGATGTGATCCGAGCAGATGGGGAAGCTTAAAGGACTCAAAGGAAGACCCTAGGAAGCTAGGACGAGCCATAGGATCGAAAACCAAAAAGTAAAAAATAGTCGTCAGAGAAGTGCGTTGACATAGCGTTTACTGAACTACGATCTAGCGCCGGCCAAATAATGATCGAGCTAAAAATCTCTGGAAGCCAGGATCTTGGCCGCTCGACCAGCAATATCCAAGCGCCGGCAAGCATGTGACCGAGCGCTAGTTCCGAAATGGACCAAATTAAGGCAACTTCGTCTTATCGTGCGTTTAATGAGGGGCAAATTGGTCTAAGCATTGTGGGCACTATAAATTGGTCTAAGCATTGTCTAAGCATTTTGGAGGGAATTTTTATCATTCCAATTCATTAGAAAGTTTTAGAGAGAGATTAGGAAGTTACTTAGTGGGTTTTTAGTTAATCTTCATACTTCTGTCTATAATTTCTTGTAATCCAACCATTAGATTTTTGATCCGTTTGTTCCATTAGATTAGTCTCGTTCTTAGCTACATTTCTACGGTTCAATTTCTCATTTTGAGTTCCAGATCAAGAGTTAGCATTTCAAGGTACTAGGAGAGTTATTCAATTACTTCATATTTGGCTTAGTTCTTGTAATTTTCTTTCATATTAGTGATAATGATGATAGTTAGTTGCTTAATTGTTGATTTGTCTTTCCAACTGGCCAATGGCTAATCTCTTGTTGCATTGGTGTATGAATACTATGGTGTAGTTTAGTATTTTGTTAATGATATGCATGATTAAGGGGATTAATACCAAAATCGTTATGGAACTGAATTGAAACATTAAATAGTTATGGGACCAAATCGAAAAAGTGAAAAAGTTATGGGACGATTTTGGTATTAATCCCCATGATTAAGTGATCTCAATTGATTAATTCTCTGATTTGATGATTTGATTGAATACTTGGAGTAATCACTTTGACATTTTGAGCCTATGTTGAGTTAGCAACACATGAGAATTGAGTTACTTCATGGATGTTCTTAATTGAATTTTGTGCACACCAAGTGTTTGTATTAATGTTTTTATGTTAATGAGAATTGCTTTGAAGTTAAGAACATATTAAATGGAGAGAGATCTAGGAACTTAATAGAGCCCTTAGGCTTGATTAAGACTGTTGGTCCCGAAACGAGTATAAATCAGTGTATGGGGGGGAATACACAGATGTCAGATTTTCCCGAAAGACTCAGGAAAATTCTCTTTCAGACTTAATCAGGAAGCTCCTGAAATGTTCAGTTAAACTGATGGTCCTCAGGGGCAGCAGGGACAGATCAGCAACGAACCAAATAGGCTAAGTCAGAGTTGTGCTCTTAGAAGCTCAGTAGAGATAACAATCCTACTGACTGCTCAGAAGCTAGTCAGTTGGGCTACTATCTTAGTAAGCTCAGTTTAGTGTGGAATGTGAGCCCTTAAGTTTTTACTCGTTTTAGTTCTGAAAACTTATCAGTTTGCTTAGTGAAAACGTGGTTAAGGCTGGTGCACAGTTTTATTGATCTTGATGACAAGTCAGTCCTGATGTTTTCAAAACAATGCAAGTATGCTTCAGTTTAATATGTATGACAAGTATGATCCTGAGCAAATAGTAAATAAGCACACAAGGGTCTTTTTAACGTGGTTTGGAGATAACCAACTCCTACGTCCACGACCTGATTTAACAGGAAGCTATCCTCAAAACCCTGAGGATAGGTACTGGGGTTTTACGTGCCAAGGGACACAAATAGCCAACTTCCTCTCTTAGGAACTGACCCCTGGGCGTTTTACAAGTCCCAGTCCTTCCTACCAACCAACTCACAATCTGAGGGGTTTGGTTTTCACGTTTTCCAACTATTGTGTATTGATCCTTCTTACAAAACAGTTCTAAGGATGGGATCAATACTCTAAGCAAAATACAGAAAAAATTCCTACTACAACACTAGGGAAATTTAATGTTTCAGAGTGTTGTTCAAAGTATGCTTTGAGTGCTTGGAATCTTGTGAGCTTTCTCTTAGAAATTTCCCGTTAGCCTTGAATGGGAGCAAACCTTCCTATTTTCCCGTTGTAGGAGATCCGTTTAAAACCTTCCTATTTTAGGTAGGTGCAGGTACTGGTTGTCCTTGTCTGATAGAGACCATACCTAGTATGGCAAAGTTTCTGATCCGCCGCCTGCACCTCTAAGAAGCATTAAATGTGCTCAGTCTCCGTACATACGTGTCGCCTTCTTGTTGGTCGCTTGTTCAACGGCTAGTTTATCGGATTGACTTTACTGATCCTCGTACATTTATAACTCTGAGTTCCTCGTTCTTTACTCAGCCCAAATGTTTGTCTTATGTTGGAGACTCTGACATTCTTTCTGCTTCTTCAGACTTCCATTCACACGTGTAACCTTTAGGTCTCAGGACAACAAGTATCAGGTTAACTGATACTAGGCCCAAGTCAGGACTTAAGAACATCAGTGAGACATTAAGCCTGATCAAGGTTACATTGTGCCTTCACTGATAGAGACTTCCCTGAGCATGCTTACTCTACTAAGTTCTGTCAGGATCAGTGGCCTTCTTTAGGATGGCTTCTAGGCGTCTTCAGGACCCTTTCTAGGTTTTTCAGGTTCCAGCTTCAGGTTGATCATCTTCAGGACGATCATGCCTTCAAGGTTGGAAATGTCTCAGACTTCAGACGTCAGGGACGTCACCATCGGTTTTCAATCTTCAACACTTTCCCCCTGAACTGAATACCTGTGAATAGAAAAATCTATTCTAACCTATCTATCTTGAGCCTATCATCCTGAGGAACTATACTTAGGCAAATTCATAAAGGGCTTTTGAGATCTAATCAAAACACTCAGATTGTCCCAACAATTTCCCCCTTTTTAATGATGCCAAAACCCTTAGAAAAATCCTACCATCTAAACAATTTACTGATATAATTAGTATTCAGTTCAGGAAACTATATCAGGTCCTTAGTTCTATAAGATGGGAACAGGAAATGGATAGTACAGTTCTTGATAAAGAGCAGAAAAGTAAATAAAGAGTCAACGAGAAGTTGTCTCAGAAATATAAAATAGTTTCATTGATATAAGAGTTAAGTACAAGGGGTTCTAAAACTATTACAAAAAGCTATTCCCGAAACAAGGATCCTGAAGAACTAATCTAATCTTCATCATCCCACCTAGCCAAAGAGATCCCGTACTTCTTCAGTACTCTCAGCTTGACTGCATGGTACTGATCAGCATCATTCAAAGCTCCTGTTTTCTTTGCAATCGTTGCAATCTCACTTCTGATCAGATCCATGTTGAGGTGGTTGTTGATGCCGAGGGTTGGAGGCGGATAGGTGATGTGCTCAGGTGCCTTGATCTGAACTCCTGCTCTGTCAGTAAGTCGGTCGATTTCTCCCCAGAGTTCGTTGTGATGCAAGGCCAACCATTCAGCAAAAAGAGTGTTCTTATCCTTGCCTTCGGATGTCTTTAGCCAGTTCCCGACAACATAGTATAAGTTCACAAACTCCTTCTTGATCGGGACCCATGCCTCGTTCAGTTTAGGAGGTACGAAGTTGTCCACGTATTAGTACACCAGGGGACTGGCATCCTGAGGATCAATCACCTTTCTCTTAGAAGCAACAACTGACTTCTCCTTCCCGACTTTAGGGGCAGGCTTCTTCTTAGGATCAGTCTTCTCCTTCAGCACAGCCATTTTGCCCTTCAGCTTTTGGAGCTCAGTAGCCTGACTCCTGACCTGCATCACAGTCTCCAGTGTCAGCTGCTTTGTCTTTTTCCTTCCTTCGACAATGGGATCACCAGGGAATCGTTACTCTTCACATTCCTCCATCAGGTCTTCCATGGAAACATCAACTTTTTGTTTCTGAACCTTAGACTTAGGATTTTTTAGAACCTTCCCTTCCCCCTTTTTGCTAGCATCAGGGGCATCCTCGTCCTTGTCGACCTTCTTCTTGATATCCTGAATCAGGATCCCCTGAGATACTTGCTGATCGGTAACCACCGCAAACTCCTTCGCCAGCTTCTCGGTGGCCTCAGCTCTGAGCAAACTATCAGACAAGTGCTCATTGAATTCCCTCCGCATGGCAGCAATTTCCTCCTTCTTTGCTGAGCTTTCGGACAACATTGTGTTCAGGGACTTGCTCCATGCATCATCGGTAGACTTCTGGCTTTCACTCCACTTAGCCATTAGAGCATTATCTCCTTTGACTGCTTCTTCCCGGGCCACTGTCCTGACCTGGGCCTCCTGCCCCTTCAGTGCCTCCGCAATCAGTGACTTGATCTTATCATCCAAGCCACTAAGTGATGAGTCTATCATATCTTAAACTTGGTCAGTAGTGACCCTGGTTGATCGTTGTTGTTCAAGGCTCAGGAATCTATCAGCTGATTCCTTCCTAGCTTTGCCCAACTCAGCATTGAGAAACTTGATCTTCTCACGCTGACGATCGAGCTTGCCTAGAATGGTCCTCCCCATCAGTGACACTCCCACTGAGATGGTTTGAATCTTCCTCTTCTTTGCTGACTTGGACTTGGTGGTAACCTTCTTTGGGACCTCTCCAGTAGCCTCAGCAATCCCAGTCCCTAGGAGTGCGTCATCGGCCGGTACACCTCCTCCTGAGGTCGCACCTTTCCCAACTACTGGCACAACAGTCAGTGCCATAGAAGGGTTGGGCTAAGGATTGTTCGCCCTGACCACCCTGATGAAGTCCTCCTTGTTGATAACTTGAGCATATGATCGAAGCCCAAATCGATCAAGGATCATCTGCTCCTGATCCCTGAGAACTTCCTCTCCAATCGCCTTTATCAAGGCAGAGACTTCCGGGACTGATGCCTTCCTCATCATTACCAGAACCCTGAGTCTGATAACCTCTTCGCCATATGAAACGTCCAAATCTGGAAAGTTCTGATTTATAAATCTGATGGCCTGGGATCTGGCGTCCATCTCGAATGGGGTTATCGTGGGTGGTGTAGCCTCCTCCTGAGTTACCTCCTGACCTTCCTCCTGATTGTCCGACTCAGACTCAGGTTCATTGGAAACAATCCATTTCCTTCCCCAATTATCCTCATCATGGAGCTCCTCCTTAGTCTCCATCCCTTCAGCCTCCTGATGGTCTCCTTCTCCAGCATCCGAACTCCCCTTCTCCTCCTGAGTAACTTCTGCTTCACCGTCATCACCACCTTTTTGCTCCTCCTGAGCAGCCATCGAAGGTTTAGCCTGAACCTCTTCACCCAGAACCTCCACACATCACAGGGTCCTCCTGAACTGGCTCCTGAACAGGTGCAGCCAGTTCCCCCTCAACTTGAGACTCCTCCTGTGGTGCCGGCTCAGTGCCAGAAGCAGCAGCAGTTTCCGATGAAGGTATGTCAGCGGGTGCCAAAGAGGAGATTGGCACAGCAGCAAGGGTGGCGGTCGAATTGGATGGTTGATCAGGATGATCAGACTAAGTGCTTGAGTCATGGAGCATTGTCTTCTTCTCATCGATCATGATTCCTTTCACCTTCACCCTCTTTGGCCCCGATTTGACTGGTTCCTCCTGAGCCTTCGAGACCACTGCATTTCCCTTTCCACCCTTGCTCCTTGATACTTTCTTGATTTCAGTATCGAGCATCCTCTTGATTGTTTCTGTTGAGTTCTTGAATAGGACGTGCTTGTCCTTGAAGGCTTCACAACCATCCCGATCGACATCCCCAAGAAGATCCTGAAGCATCACCGATAACCTTTACCCGAAGTGGGGATTTTTGTCAAGGACTATCCTATCTCCATCCATCCTTATCTTCTTTGACTCCTGAACGAGCTTCTGAAGGAAATACTCCTCCCAATCAATCCTTGCGTTGTGCACTACTGCAGCCAAGCCCCTGATCTTGGGCTGACTGATCTGCTCCATGCCTCCCATGAAGCCCATTATACTCTGGATGACGACTTCGAACAAGAGCTTGTATGCTGGCTTCAGTAGCTTCTTGTTCATTGTGCTGAAGATTTCCTGAGGAGTGATCAGGAACTCGTTCATGCACTTCTGTTCCTCTCCAGCCTTGTAGGTAGTCAAATCAGCCAACTGCTCATCATCAGTAGAATGGGGTAGATTGTAGGTCTTCCTGATGAGGTCCCTGACATTGATCCTCTCAGTGAAGTGTTGAACTACTTTCTTCCCATTCTTCTCCACATTCCGCCTGAGTGGAATCACTGATTCCTACTCATCGTCAGCATTCATCTTCAGATTTGTGTAGAAGGCTATGATCTGATGTGGGAAAGATTTGGCTGGCTTCTTTGAAACAAAATCTATGAGCCCAGCATTGTTAAGGGCTCCATAGACTTAGAGAAGTTCAGGGATGGTGGATTGGTGAGTGAAATCCTCCAACCATTCGTAAGAAACCTTCGACTCCACCTTGGAAATGGCTTTGTGGAATCTCTTGGCCTCTTCAACGGATTGAGCAGCAGATGAAGCCATGGATGTAAGAGTTTGCAAGAGAAATAGAGTGTAGAAAGTTTTGGGTTAGGAAAATATGAGTGCGCAAATTATGCAGCGAATACAAACCTTCCTTTTAAACCCAAAAGATTCAGTTTTAATGGACGAATTTGATTAAAAGCCTTTTGAAATTCAATGGATTAGATGAAGGGGTATATCCGGAATAAAACTTTACCAAATTCAGTTTTCAAGGTTAATAATTCAAACTTTATGGAAAATTGTTCCCGCCCACAATCGCATTAAATGCGTGTCAGAAGAATGTTTGAAATAAATTCGGATTTCGCATTTAATAAAAACTGAATAATAAATGAATGGTAGGGATGAAAGTTTAAAACCCTGTGATTGATGTGGTGTCAGACACAATCAGAAATGATGCAAGCAAGCCATAATTAAAGCAAAGGTCCAATAATACATACCAGTCAGTCAGATATAGAAACCTGACTGAGACCTCTGAGACTGATCAGGGTGACAAGCCCTGAGCTCTGTGTCCTGAACCTAACCCTATTCTGATCCTGAAGATCCAAATCTGATTTCTATTCCCCCTGAAAGCCATCCATCTCTACAACTTGATCCTGAGTTAGTCATTCCTCCTGACCACCTTGTTCAATCCTGAACTGAGGTTCAAACTGAACCATCTACTCCTGGGTCAAAAAGTCCTAACTCCACTGACAACTCAACAAACCTGGTTTCAGGCAAAGCCTTAGTCAGGATATCAGCTCTCTGCTTGTCAGTAGGGATCATCTCCATCCTTATATCCTTCTTGTCAACATGATCTCTTATAAAAAGTTTGCCTAATGTCTACATGCTTACACCTGGTGTGTAAGACTGGGTTTTGGGATATTGCAATGGCACTGTTATTGTCACAATAAATTGGGACATCAGTGGCCTCTATCTGGTAGTCTCTCAGTTGTTGCTTCAACCAAAGGATCTGGGAGCAACAACCGCCTGCCGCCATATACTCAGCCTCAGTAGTAGACGTTGCAACACTTGTTTTTTTCTTGGAAAACCAAGAGATCACTTTACTCCGTAGAAACTGACATGTGCCTGTAGTTGATTTCCTATCAAGCCTACAGCCTCCATAATCAGAATCAGAATACCCTGTCAGTTCTAGGTTGTCATCAGAGGGATACCAAAGTCCTAAGTTGAATGTACCCTTCAGATATTTCAGTATCCTTTTGGCACTCTCTAGATGACTCTTCTTCGGATCAGACTGATACTATATAAGTGATGTCAGGACGACTTGCAGTCAGGTACAATAAGGATCCTATCAGTGCCCTATATTAAGTCTGATTTATTGAGGTCCCCTCCTTGTCAGGATCTTGCTTCTAATTTGTGTCCATGGGAATACGTGAGACTTTGCTGGTCTGAACTCCAAACTTCTGAATCAAGTCCCTTGCATACTTGGACTGATTTATGAAGATTCCAGAGTCAGTTTGCCTGACCTGAAGACCTAGAAAGAAGTTCATCTCTCCCATCATTGGCATCTCAAACTTCCGCGTCATCAGCTTTGAGAATTTCTCACAAAGCTTCAGGTTCAGTGATCCAAATATTATGTCATCCACATAAATCTGAACCAAGAGAATGTCTTCCTCTTCGGATATCCTGAACAGGGTCCTGTCCACTGTTCCTTTCACAAACCCGTGGTCAATCAGGCACTGGGAAAGTGTATCATACCTAACCCTGGGAGATTGTTTCAGGCCATAAAGAGCTTTCTTCATGTGATAGACCTTATCACCGACTTCGAACCCTGGAGGTTGTTCCACATAAACCTCCTCATTCAGTACACCATTCAGAAAAGCACTCTTCACGTCCATTTGATACACTTTGAACTTCTTGAATGTTGCATATGTCAAGAACAACCTGATTGCTTCCAACCTTGCAACTGAGGCAAAGTTCTCATGATAGTCGATTCCTTTGGCCTGAGAGTAACCCTTAGCCACCAGTCTGGCCTTGTTCCTGACAACAACATTCTTCTCATCACTCTTGTTCTTGAAGACCCACTTGGTGACGATAACATGTTGACGCCTAGGTATGTCAACTAACTCCCAAACCTGATTTTGCTCAAACTTATTGAGCTCATCCTGCATGGCTAGGATCCAATTGGGGTCAGCAAGAGCTTCTTCTATGCTCTTAGGTTCCTGATCACTCAGGAAACAACAGAACATAGCACTCTCACCAAAGGACAACCTTGTCTTGACCCCCTCATTGATATCACCAATGATATCAGCCAATGAGTGATCATCTAGCCATCGCCTCCTACTGAGGGCTGCACTGGGAGCTGCTGACGTTCCCTCACCTGATCCTGAAATGTTAGTCTTGACAATAACAGGAAAAGAAGCGGAACGAGCAAGAATAGGGGACACTGAGTCATTCCCTGAGGGTTTTACAATATCAGGGACATTGTTTCCCATACAAAGTTGGACTCAGTAACTGTCTTAGGTGCAGAAGCATCATCACCGTCAAGACGTACCTCAGGTTGAGTCTGTGCCTCCATCTGAGACTCAACATTCTCCGAGGCTGGGGCATGTTGAGGGTTGGCCTGAGGTCCATCCTTATAGTCATCATCATCCCATCCCTTAGGAGCATTCACGAATTTGACCTTGAACTCAAGATTCTTCAGGCTCAGTCTTGTCACCCTTTTGGTAACCCCCTCAGTGTCAGGACTTGGAACCTGTTTTCTACGCACTGATGCAGTCTCATCAAACACAACATGAGGTGTTTCCTCCACACAAAGGGTCCGACAGTTATACACCCTGAAAGCTTTGCTGACTGAGTAGTATCCTAAGAAAACTCCCTCATCAGATTTGCTGTCAAATGCTTTAAGCTGGTCTTTCCCATTGTTCAGGATTAAACACTTACACCCAAAAATATGGAAATAGGGTATGCGAGGCTTCCTTTTATTCCAAGTTTCATAAGGTGTCTGAGCATGTTGTTTGTTCAGCAAAGATCGATTCTGAGTGTAGCAAGCAGTGTTGATTGCTTCAGCCCAGTACTTCTGGGGCAGTCCTGACTCAGCCAACATGGTCCTGGCAGCTTCCTTCAGGGTCCGATTCCTTCGCTCAGCTACCCCATTCTGCTGAGGGGTCCTGGCTGCAGAAGTCTCATGAGCAATACCAACGTTAGTACAAAAATCAGTTATAGTAGAGTTAATAAACTCTGTTCCCCGATCTGATTTGTTCCTGATGATGCTCTGACCCTGTTCAGTACTCAGTTTCTTGAGTAACTCAGGAAGCTTGACCTGAGTCTCCTTCTTGTTCAACAAGAAAATAACCCATGTGTACCTGGAATAATCATCAACAACAACGGTATATTTCATACCATTCATGCTGACAGGAGTAATTGAACCAAAGAGATCCATGTGCAGGAGCTGAAGCACTAAGTCAGTTGAGAAGGCATCTTTCTCCTTGAATGAAGCTTTGGTTTGCTTACCTTCTGGACATGCTCCGCACACGTGGTCTTTGCTAAAAACTTCATTAGGTAGACCCTCTACAAGAGAAAGTCGAGAGATTTTCTTACTAATCTTGAAGTTTAAGTGGCTCAGACTTTTATGCCAAAGCCAACTGAGCTCAAATGTGCTCTTAGCGACCAAACAAGTTTCAGGAGAGCTGCTCTGAAAGTCAGCAAAATAAACATTGCCTCTCTTGACACCTGTAATAAGAACCTGCAGTGTAGATTTGTCTTTCACAAGGCATATGTTAGATTTAAACTCTACACTATATTCACGGTCACAAAACTGATTGACCGAAAGCAGGTTATGCCTAAGACCCTCAACAAAGGATTCATTAAGCACTTTAACAGAACCAACAATAAGGGTACCGAATCCTCTGGTGAAACCCTTAAAGTTATCACCAAAGGTTACCTGCGGGCCATCCTGAACTACATAATCCTGAAGGAGATCACGAAATCTGGTCATGTGCCTGGAACACACCCTGAGTCCAAGTATCAGTCCATCATCAGATCCTCCTTCCTCTTCTTGTAGCCCGCAGCGACCTGAAAAGAATCAGGCCTCAGGTACCCATCTAGTATTGGGTCCTAGAGTGTCAGCCATACCCTTCGGGATCCAAATTTGTTTAACAATTCTGATGACATCAGAAGTGTAGACCTTTTTTCTTGAAACATCAACATAAACCGTTCTCTTCTTCCTTTGTGCTTGGGAAGTTGAGGGTGTATGGGTGTTAGCCTGAGGTTCAGGAGCCCTGGATTGGTTCCTCTGGGCGGGCCTCCTATTCCTCCTTGGCCTGGGTGCGTTGAGCTGAGGTCTGTCCTGAGAAGGAGCAGCTTGGGCCTGACCTCTAGGCACTTGAGGTCTGCCCTGAGTGTTATCGGATTCAGGTCTCCGTTGCCCTTCAGAGGCCACCTGGTTTGTCCGTCTCCTCTGAGGATTGGGACGCTCCTGATGGGCTCTGTACCCTGTCTGAGGCCTCTGGACCTCAGTGTTCCTAGGCTTTGCCTGAGGTTTTCGTTGGCTTGAAGTCCGTCCACCCTGAGCATTCTGAGGCATAGCCTGAGAGATGCTTGGGGCAGAGTTTCTTTCAGCCTGAGGATTCCTAGGCTGAGCTTTGGACCTACCATGGTCTTTCTTCCTCGTCTCCTGGTGAGGTACCTTGGCATTTTCCTTAGGTTGTGGGCGCTTTCTCCTTCCCTTTGCCCTTATCCTGATGAGCAACACTAGGGCCCTTGTCATCAGTTTGGGCAAGGACAAACTTTTTCTGAGAGTTGCTCCCTGAAGCACCTCTCTTCTTCTTGCCCTTTGGGTCTTTACAGGAATCATAGCCTAACCCAGCTTTAGCACCATCGGTCAGCTGAGAGAAACTTGTTAACTCAACAACCACTTTGGAAGATGTGTGTAACTTCTTCATCTTTTTCTTAAGGTGCACATTTTGCTTTTTCAGGGCCTCAATCTCAGTGGTGTATTGGAGCACCAGTTTCTGATGAGCATTCTCTTTTGAGATCAGCTCATAATCCCAAGCAGTTTGCTTAGCACTAAGGCGAGCTTGCCACTCAGTTTCGAACATCTCTCTCAAAGCAATACGCTCAATCATCTGTTGTTCCTGAGCAAGGAACTGATCAGTGTCACGAGTCTCAATCAGCGAGTTGATTACACCATTCAGTCTTTCAACCGCCATTGGAGTCTCATCATGCTTATTCCGGGCATGAAGCAACTCTTCCTGGAGATTTACTAATCTGAGGGCTTCCACAGTATCTCTCATTCTGAGAGACTCAGTTAACCGATCATTCTCCCCGCTCAGTTGTGCATTCACATCCACTGTGTGAATATGAGTCTCCTACAGCCTTGAGAAATCAACCATCAATTGCTCTAAGGTGAGCAGAAGGTCGAGATCCCTTAATAAATCTGAGCTAAGCTCAGGTGCGTGATCAGGAGAAGAGGCACAAGAACATACCTCATCATCTGCCATCAGGCAGAGATCATCATACTCCTCATCCGAGAAGAGTTTAGGGGATCGGCGTCCGGGGTCATCTGAATCTGAGGAATCCTCAGCAACTAAGGCTCTCCGATCTGATGCCATGAGGTCTCTCTTTGCTCTCCGATCTTCTCTCTCGCGAGCATAGAGCTCCAGACAATCATATTGATAATATCAGGTCTTCTTGCAATGGTAACACTGATCTACATCAGAAACACCCGGTTTGTCAGTGTACCTCTTATCTGACGACTCCCTCCGGCTCCCTGATGATCATTTAGGTTTGGAGCTTGATCTTCTGGGCTCAGCATCGTCTCTCTCCTGGAGCTCTTCTCATCTCTTCGCTGCTCAGGCTCGTCCCTCTCTCTCCTGGAATCAGAATCCCTCTTCTCTTCCCTCCGGGGGCTCGATCTCCTGGGACTGGAATACCTACGTTCACAATTGTCAGTATAAAACTTCTTATACCTACCGAAACGAGAGTTCAGCTTCTCGAATCGTCGCGCCATCAGGCTGTACTCCAGGGCTAGGTTATCCTTGTTCATATCCCTCAATGATTCCAAGCCAGATCCAGCCTCAGGCTCAGGAGTAGCTTTAAGAGCCACGCTCTTTTCCTTCTCAGGTATCTTCTCCTCACTTACGTCCTCACTGACAACACTCTTCCTCTTCCTCTTATCGAGGTCGAATTCCAGAGCCTTTAACTCTGAGAAGAGGTGAGAGTAAGGTACATTAGTGAGATCCTGAGTGTTCTTCAACAAGATCACTCCTGTGTCCCATATTTCAGGGAGACAGTTCAGGATTATAGATAACACCTCCCTCTTGGGAAACTCCTTCCAAAGGGTTGCTAGCTCGTTCATCATCTTAATGAATCGAGCTTCCATCTGATCGATGGTCTCTCCATCAAACATCCTAAAGGCCTTGAACTTCCAGATAGCAGGATCTCTATTGTTATCTTTAATCTTCTCAGAACCCTTACTCATCTCCTTTAGTGCCTCCCTGATCTCCTTTGTTGTCTTCAGATGCATGAGCCTGACCGAATTTTTGTAAGAAACGGTGTGGAGTATAATGTTCTTATCCAGTCCGATATGCTTAATCTGGTCAGATGTTAGTACGGACCTCTCCACTTCTTCATCACCGGCAGCCGGAACAGGGACATTACCAGCAACAGGACAGGTGGTCTGAAGTTTCCTCATGAACTTGATCGGACCATGCTCAATCACCTTCGGCATCTGATCATGGATAGAGTAGAGATGTGCGAGGACCCTGAATTTCCAATAGTCATAATTGTCAACAAAGAACTCAGGAAGATTGCCCTCAAGGCGCTTAGAACCGGATGCCATGATATGCAAATTTTTAGAAACTAGATCTGTTCAGTAGACCACCAAAAGTTTCTCCTTAGAAACTGTTGGTAAACAAAGTCAGGGGTCTTTTGAACCACTGCTCTGATACCACTTGTTGGTCCCGAAACGAGTATAAATCAGTGTATGGGGGGAATACACTGATGTCAGATTTTCCCGAAAGACTCAGGAAAATTCTCTTTCAGACTTAGTCAGGAAGCTCCTGAAATGTTCAGTTAAACTGATGGTCCTCAGGGGCAACAGGGACGGATCAGCAATGAACCAGATAAGCTAAGTCAGAGTTGTGCTCTCAGAAGCTCAGTAGAGATAACAATCCTACTGATCACTCAGAAGCTAGTCAGTTGGGCTACTATCTCAGTAAGCTCAGTTTAGTGCGGAATGTGAGCCCTTATGTTTTTATTCGTTTTAGTTCTGAAAACTTATCAGTTTGCTTAGTGAAAACATGGTTAAGGCTGGTGCACAGTTTTACTGATCAGGATGACAAGTCAGTCCTGATGTTTTTAAAACAATGCAAGTATGCTTCTGTTTAATATGTATGACAAGTATGATTATGAGCAAATAGTAAATCAGCACACAAGGGTCTTTTTAACGTGGTTCGGAGATAACCAACTCCTACGTCCACGACCTGATTTAACAGGACTTACAAGTATCAGGTTAACTGATACTAGGCCCAAGTCAGTACTTAAGAACATCAGTGAGACGTTCAGCCTGTTCAAGGTTACATTGTGCCTTCACTAATAGAGACTTTCCTGAGCATGCTTAGTCTACTCAGTTCTGTCAGGATCAGTGCTCTTCTTCAGGATGGCTTCTACGCATTGGTTTTTCAGGTTGCAGCTTCTGGTTGATCATCTTCAGGACGATCATGATTTCAGGGTTTGAATCAGACTTCAGACTTCAGGGACGTCACCATCAGTTTTCAATCTTCAACACATTCCCCTTGAAATGAATACCTGTGAATAGAAAAATCTATTCTAACCTATCTATCCTGAGCCTATCATCCTGAGGAACTATACCTAGGAAAATTCATAAAGGGGTTTTGGGATCTAATCAAAACACGCAGATTGTCCCAACAAAGACATCAAGGGATCTTGCATTCTAGGATTGATAGGATATTAGATGAACTATAGTAGGATTACTCCAATGCACACCAATCACACACTTGCTCACTTGTGAAAGGGTGATAGTTAGAATTTACTCTTTCTTATTGAAAAGGTAGATAAAACCCAATAATACTTTCTTGTTTTTCTAGCTATTACCATAGTAAACAACCAATTCTTGCTTAATATCGCATCGTTTCCCTGTGTTCAATATTTTATTACTTGGTCTACTTGCCTAAGCCACAACGTCCACGTACACTTACGTGAAGCATACACGATATAGGTAAACAGACCATTTTTATTTTACTTCCCAAGCCCATTTTTTTAAATAATTCTTGGCACAATTGGGAGTTTCGAGAATTACGAGTTGAGGGAATCTATATATATATATGATTTTTGAGAGAGAACAGAAGACATATTATTAGAATTAAGGTTCATATTTTTAGTTTCTCTCTTTCGCCAGATTAGTAGATTAGAATAGAGTTTTTAATTTATTATTTTCATAGATTAGAGTAGGTTTTTAGATTAGGAGACTTTTCTTTATTTTATTATTCTATTTTTGGTTGATTAGTATTAATAGTAATTAGGGTTTGAGATTTATATTTTTATTTATTTAGTTTTACGTTATTATTTTTGTTATAGTTATGCATTAATTCATGTTGCTTCGAATATGTGAAATTAGGAGGAACACTACTCGGGGTAGGGAAATAGATGTTTTGTAAATTCTAATTCCGTGATTTATATTTAAAGGTGGCATTTTGTTGAGTAAAAATTGCATGCAATATTCTTTAAGCATGATTCTGCGTATTTAATTCATGTCTATGACCATTGAATGGATTCAATATCACAAGAAAAGTATGGGTGAGTATCTGGATTTTGAATCAAATCAGTGCTTAGATGTCCGACCAAGAGTAGAGGTTCTTAGGTTAACCGACCTTGAATACAGTTGTCTATGAGAGTGAGAGACGAATTAATAAGACTTAGTACTCATGTTGGAATGAAATAATTAATTCACCACCCTAGGAGATTTAATTTGTCTTAAGGACAGGTCTCTGGAGCGACTCAACCTGATAGGGAGATGATAGGAAACAAAGTAGTTATTTTGTCTAGAAAATGATTGCTTATAATAGTGGTGGCTTTGTATAAGTGAATTAAAATACATAAGATGTTTGTTGAATTACCTAAGAATAAGGGGATGCCTAATGAATCATATTCGGAGTATACGTTCTCACCCTTGCACTTGCATAGTTTAAAGTTGTGTTTATTTTATCTCATTGAGTGATTGTTAGAATTAGGAAAACCACCCCCTTGCATTTTCAATTAATAGTTAGGATTTTATTTCCTTTTATTCAAATAATAAACAAACAATTCACTCGTAAATTTACCTCATTTGGGTTCGATACTACTTATCTCTATACTTGCTTATACTACACGATCTATGTTGGTCCCGAAACGAATATAATCAGTGTATGGGGGGCGAATACACTGATGTCAGATTTTCCCGAAAACTCAGGAAAATGCTCTTTCACAGTTAGTCAGGAAGATCCTGAAGCGTTCAGTTAAACTGATGGTCCTCAGGGGCAGCAGGGATGGATCAGCAATGAAACAAAGAAGCTAAGTCAGAGTCATGCGCTCAAAAGCTCTGTAGAGATAACAAACCTACTGACCGCTCTGAAGCAAGTCAGTTGGACTACTATCTCAGTAAGCTCAGTTTAGTGCGGAATGTGAGCCCTTAAGTTTCTACTCGTTTTAGTTCCTGAAAACATATCAGTTTGCTTAGTGAAAACGTGGTTAAGGCTGGTGCACAGTTTTACTGATCAGGATGAAAAATCAGTCCTGATGTTTTCAAAACAATGCAAGTATGCTTCAGTTTAATATGAATGACAATTATGTTCCTGAGAAATAAGTAAATTAGCACACAAGGGTCTTTTTAACGTGGTTCGGAG
Organism: Prunella vulgaris; assembly: GCA_026898435.1. Lineage (NCBI taxonomy): Eukaryota > Viridiplantae > Streptophyta > Magnoliopsida > Lamiales > Lamiaceae > Prunella > Prunella vulgaris. The sequence goes on along the minus strand of JAPKLY010000797.1, from coordinate 103,425 downwards.
ATAACCAACTCTTACATCCACGACTTGTCTTAGGAACTTAGGTTTTAACAGGAAGCTATCCTCAAAACCCTGAGGATAGGTACTTAGGTTTTACATGCCAAGGGACACGAATAGCCAACTTTATCTCTTAGGAACTGACCCTGGGCATATTACAACTCCCAGTCCTTCCTACCAACCAACTCACAACCTGAGGGGTTTGTTATTCACGTTTCCAACTATTGTGTATTGATCCCTCTAAACAATTCAGTTCTAAGGATGGGATCAATACTCGAAGCAAAATATAGAAAGATTCCTACTACAACACTAGGGAAATTTAAGATTTCACAGTGTTGTTCAAAGTGTGCTTTGAGTGCTCGGAATCTTGAGAATTCTTCACTTGGAAATTTCCTGTTGGCCTTGAATGGGAGCAAGGCCTTCTGTATTTATAGGGGGGTTTGAAATAGATCCGTTGGAGGAGATTTGTTTCAAACCCTCCAATTTTTGGTAGGTGCAGGTACTGGTTGTCCTTGTCTGACAAAACCCATACCTAGTATGGCAAAGTTTCTGATCCACCTCCTGCACCTGTGAGAAGCATTAAATGCGCTCAGTCTCCGTACATACGTGTCGCCTTATCACTGGTCACTTGTTCAACGGCTAGTTTGTTGGAATTGACTTTACTGATCCTTGTACATTTATAACTCTGATTCCCTCGTTCTTTACTCAAAATAAATGTTTGTCTTATGTTGGAGACTCTGACATTCTTTCTGCTTCTTCAGACTTCCATTTACACGTGTAACCTTTGGGTCTCAGGACTTACAAGTATCCGGTTAACTGATACTAGGCCCAAGTCAGGACTTATGAACATCAGTTAGACGTTCAGCCAGATCAAGGTTACTTGTGCCCTCACTGATAGGGACTTCCCTGAGCATGCTTAGTCTACTCAGTTCTGTCAGGATCAGTGGTCTTCTTCAGGGTGGCTTCTACGCAGCTTCAGGACTCTTTCTAGGTTTTCAGGTTGCAGCTTCAGGTTGATCATCTTCAGGACGATCTGTACCTTCAGGGTTGGATATGCTTCAAACTTCAAACTTCAGGGATGTCACCATAAGTCTTCAATCTTCAACACGTTCCCCCTGAACTAAATACCCGTGAATAGAAAAAATCTTTTCTAACCTATCTACCCTGAACTTATCATCCTGATGAGCTATACTTAGGCAAATTCATCAAGGGGTTTTGGGATCTAATCAAAACACTCAGATTGTCCCAACAATTTCCCCCTTTTTGATGATGCCAAAACCCTTAGGAAAAATCCTACCATCTAAACAAGTTACTGATACTATCAGTATTCAGTTCAGGAACCTATATCAGGTCCTTAGTTCTATAAGATGGAAATAGGAAAGGGTTAGTACAGTTCTTGATAAAGAGCAGAAAAGTAAACCAGGAGTCAACAAGATATTGTCTCAGGAATATAAATAGTTTCATTGATAAATAATTGAAGTACAAGGTATCCTGAAACTATTACAAAAGATTCCTGAACCACTATTCCTGACAAACTAATCTAATCTTCGTCATCCCACCTTGCTAACGAGATCCCGTACTTCTTCAGTACTCTCAGTTTGACCGAATGGTACTTATCCTGTTCACTCAGAGCTCCAGTTCTTTTTGCAATCAGGTCTATGTTCAGGTGGTTGTTAATGCCGAGGGTTGGAGGCGGATAGGTGATGTGCTCAGGTGCCTTGATCAGAACTCCGGCTCTATCAGCATGTCGATCGATTTCTTCCCAGAGTTCAGTGTGATGCAAGGCCATCCATCAGCAAAGATGATGTTTTTGTCCTTGCTTTCAGATGTCTTCAACCAGTCCCCGTAGACAAAGTACTTCTCCACAAACTCCTTCTTGATAGGAATCCAAGCTTCGTTCAGTTCAGGAGGTACGAAATTGTCTACGTACTCATACACCAGGGGACCGGCATCCTGAGGATCAATCACCTTCCTCTTGGACGCAGCAGCTGACTTCTTCTTCCCGGCTTCAGGGGCAGGCTTCTTCGGATTAGTCTTCTCCTTCAGCACAACCATATGTCCCTTCAGCTTTTAGAGTTAAGTAGCCTGACTCCTAACTTGCAACACAGTCTCTAGTGTCAGTTGCTTAGTCCTCTTCCTCGCCTCAACAATGGGATCACCAGGGTATCTTCGCTCCTCACACTCCTCCATCAGGTCTTCCACGGAAACATCAATTTTCCATTTCTGAGCCTTAAACTTAGAATTTTTCAGAGCTTTCCCTTCCCCCTTTTTGGCAGCATCAGGGGAGCCTACGACCTTGTCGACCTTTTTTTGAATATCATGAATCAGGATCCCCTGAGATCCTTGTTGATAAGTAACCACCTTGAACTCCTTGGCCAGCTTGTCATTGGCCTCAGCTCTGAGCAGGCTCTCAGTCAGATGACTATCAAACTCCTTCCGCATGGCAGTCAGCTCTGCCTTCCTTGCAAGGCTTTCAGTGATCATTGTGTTCAGAGACTTATTCCATGCGTCCTCAGAAGCTTTCTGACCTTTCCTCCATCTGGTCAGTAATTCGTCATCCGCCTTCCCTGCTTCTTCCCGAGCCACTGTCCTGACCTGGGCCTCCTGCCCCTTCAATGCCTCAGCAATCAGTGCCTTGATCCTGTCATCCAGGCCACTGAGTGAAGAGTCTATCATGTTTGGAACTTGGTCAGTAGTGACTCCCGTCGATCGTTGTTGTTCAAAGCTCAGGAATCTTTCACCTGATTCCTTCCTAGCCTTGCCCAACTCAGCAGTGAGATTTTTTATTTTCTCACGCTGACGATCGAGCTTGCTCAGAATTGTCCTCCCCATCAATGACACTCCCACTAAAAAGGTTCGGAACTTCTTCTTCTTGACTGGCTTGGACTTGGTGGCAACCATCTTTGGGACCTCTCCGAGAGCCTCAGTAGTCCCGGTCCATTGGAGTGCGTCATCGGCCGGTGCACCTCCACTTGAGGTCGCACCTTCAGCAATGGGGACCAGTGCAAGGTCCTGATGATTTGGCTGAGGGTTGTTTGCCCTGACAACCCTGATGAAGTATTCTATGTTGATGACTTGGGTGTAGGATCGAAGCCCAAATCTATCTAGGATCATCTGCTCCTGATCCCTGAGGCATTCTTCTCCAATAGCCTTTATCAAGGCAGCCACTTCGGAAACCGATGCTTTCCTCATCATTACCAGAACTCTGAGCCTGATTACCTCTTCACCATAAGATTCTTCCAAGTTTGGAAGATGCTGCGTGACAAACCTGAAGTCCTGAGATCTGGCGTCCATCTCAAATGGAGTTATCCTGGGTGGTGTAGGAGGTTCCTTCTGAGTTTCTTCCTGAGTCCCCTCTAGATGCTCAAGTTCCAATTCCTCGTCGTTGGACACGACCCACTTTCTGCCCTGGTTGTCCTCGACATCCTCATCATGGAGCTCCTCCTGAGCCTCCATCCCTTCACCCTCATGATGCTCTCCTTCACCAGCATCCGAACTCTCTTGCTCCTCCAAAGAAACTTCGTCTTCACCACCTCCGTGCTCCTCCTGAGCACCCACACTTGGTTCCACTTGAACCTCTCCTCTAAGCTCCCCCACCACCTGCAACACTGGGTCCTCCGGAACAGGCTCCTGAGCAGGTGCAGCCTGTTCCCCCTGAACGTGAGTCACCTCGTCCTGAGGCATCTTCACAGTCCCAGATGATGCAGCAGTCTCTGACGAGGGAATTTCAGCCGGTGCCAAAGAGCATATTGGCACTGCAGTAAGAGTGGCGGTTGAGTCAGACTGCTGATCAGGACGATCAGACTCAGTGTCAGAATCGTGCAACATCGTTTTCTTCTCACCGATCACGATGCCCTTCACCTTCACCCTTTTCGGCCCAGTCTCGGCCGGCTCCTCCTGAGCCTTCGAGACCACTGCCTTGCCCTTCCCACCTTTGCTCCTCGAGACCTTCTTGATCTCAGTGTCGAGCATCCTCTTAATGGTTTCAGCAGAGTTCTTGAAGAGGACATTCTTGTCCTTGAAATCTTTCACAACCATCTCTATCAATATCTCCGAGAAATTTTTGGAGTATTACTGACAACCTCGGTCCGAAGTGAGGATTCCTGTCCAGTACAATCCTGTCACCCTCCATCCTGAACTTCTTTGACTCCTGGACGAGCTTCTGAAGGAAGAACTCTTCCCAGTTGATTTTGGCATTGTCAACCACAGCAGCCAGACCCCCTGATCTTAGGCTGACTGATCTGCTCCATCCCTCACATGAAGCCCATAATGCTCTGAACAACAACCTCGAAAAGTAGTTTGTAGGCGGGCTTCAGGAGCTTCTTGTTCATGGTGCAGAAGATTTCCTGAGGAGCAATCAGGAACTCATTCATGCACTTCTATTCCTCTCCAGCCTTGTAAGCCTTCAAATCAGCCAACTGCTCATCATCTGTAGAATGGGGTAGATTGTAGGTCTTCCTGATGAGATCCCTGACCTGGATCCTCTCAGTGAAATGTTGAACCACTTTCTTGCCATTCTTCTCCACTGAACGCCTGAGTGGAATCACTGATTCCCACTCTCCATCATCCCTCAAGTTCATGTTTGCATAGAATGCAATAATCTGATGTGGGCAGGTCTTGAGAGGCTTCTTGGAGATGAAATCCACAATCCTAGCATTGTTCAACGCTCCGTAGACTTGTCCAAGTTCTTTGATGGTGGCTGGGTGAGAGAAGTCCACCAACCATTCATATGATACCTTTGATTCCACTTCAGAGATGACATTGTGAAATCTCCTTGTATCTTCAATCGATTGAGCAGCAGAGGAAGCCATGGATGCAAGGAAGAAAGAGATAATTGCAGAAAATATGGGTTAAGGAAATATGTGTGCGTAAGATGTGCAAAGTGAACACAGCTTCCTTTTATACCCAAAGATTCAGTTTTAATGGACGGATTTGATTGAAAGTCTTTTGAAATTCAACGAATTGGATTGATGGGTATATCCGGAAAAAGTATTTTCAAGGTTGGTTTTTCAAAAGTCATGATTAAAAGCTTTATCGAAACCTGTTCCCGCCCATTTTGCATTTAATGCGTGTCAGAGGAATGTTTGAATTAATTACGCATTTTACATTTAATAAAAACTGAAAATTAAATGAATGGCTGAGGATTTGAGTTAAAAAACCTAGATTGATGTGGTGTCGTACAATATCAGAAATGCACATGCAGAACAGAAAAGGAAAGATGTTTCAGGATTACATACCAGTCAGTCAAGTATAGAAACCTGACTGATACCTCGTGAGACCGATCAGGGTGACAAGCCCTAAAATCTGAGTCCTGAACCTAAACCTATTCCTAAATCTGATGTTTGTTCCCGCCCTGAAAGCCATCCATCTCTGCAACCTGATCCTGTGTTAGTCATCCCTCCTGACCACCTTGTTCAATCCTGAACTGAGATTCATACTGAACCTTCTACACCTGGGTCAAGAAGTCCTAACTCTACTGACAGCTCAACAAACCTGGTTTCAGGCAAAGCCTTAGTCAGGATGTCAGCTCTCTGCTTGTCAGTAGGGATCCTCTCCCTCCTTATATCATTCTTCTCAACATGATCTCTTTTAAAGTGATGCTTGATGCTACATGCTTACACCTTGTGTTTAAGACTGGGTTTTGGGATATGGCAATAGCACTATTGTTGTCGCAATAAATTGGGACTTCAGTGGCCTCAACTTGGTAGTCTCTCAGTTGTTGCTTCAACCAAATGATCTGGGAGTAACAACTGCCTGCAGCCATATACTCTGCCTCAGTAGTAGACGTTGCAACACTTGTTTGTTTCTTAGAAAACTAGGAGATCTGTTTACTCCCTAGAAACTGACATGTGCCTGTAGTTGATTTCCTACCAAGTCTACATTCTCCATAATCAGCATCAGAATACCCTGTCAGTTCTAGGTTGTCATCAGAGGGATACCATAGTCCTAAATTGACTGTACCCTTCAGGTATTTCAGTATCTTTTTGGCACTCTCTAGATGACACTTCTTTGGATCAGACTGATACCTTGAACAAACTCCAACTGCATAAGTGATGTCTGGATGACTTGCAGTTAGGTACAACAAAGATCCAATCAGTGCCCTATATTCAGTCTGATTCACTGAGGTCCCCTCCTTGTCAGGATCCAGCTTCTCATTTGTGTTCATGGGAACACGTGAGACTTTGCTGGTCTGAACTCCAAACTTCTGAATCAAGTCCCTTGCATACTTGGACTGATTAATGAAGATTCCGGAGTCATTTTGCCTGAGCTGAAGACCTAGAAGGAAGTTTATTTCTCCCATCATTGACATCTCGAACTTCCCCGTCATCAGCTTTGAGAATTTCTCACAAACCTTCAGGTTCGGTGATCCAAATATTATTTCATCCACATAAATCTGAACCAAGAGAATATCTTCCCCTTCGGATATCCGGAAGAGGGTCCTGGCCACTGTTCCTTTCACGAACCCGTGGTCTATCAGGAATTTGGAAAGTGTATCATACCAAGCTCTCGGAGCTTGCTTCAGGCCATAAAGAGTTTTCTTCAGCTGATATACCTTGTCACCAACTTCGAACCCAGGAGGTTGTTCCACATAAACCTCCTCGTTCAGTACACCATTCAGAAAAGCACTCTTCACGTCCATCAGATACACCTTGAACTTCTTGAATGTTGCATATGCCAGAAACAGCCTGATTGCCTCTAACCTTGTGACCGGAGCAAATGCCTCATCATAGTCAATCCCTTCGGCGTAAGAGTAACCCTTTGCCACTAGTCTGGCCTTGTTCCTGACAACAACATTCTTCTCATCACTCTTGTTCTTGAATACCCACTTGGTGCCAATAACATGTTGACGCCTAGGTCTCTCAACTAACTCCCAAACCTGATTCCGCTCAAACTGATTGAGCTTATCCTGCATGGCTAGGATCCAGTTGGAGTCAGCAAGAGCTTCTTCTATGTTCATAGGTTCCTGATCAGACAGGAAACAACAGAACATAGCGCTCTCACCAAAGGACAACCTTGTCCTGCCCCCCTCATTGACATCACCAATGATGTCAGCCATTGAGTGATCATCTAGCCACCGCCTCCTGTTGAGAGCTGCACTGGGAGCTGTTGTTGTTCCCTCGCCTGAACCTGAAATGTTAGTTTTGACAATGATAGGCAAAGAAACGGAACGAGCAAGAACAGGGGATACTGAGTCATTTCCTAAGGGTTGGCCAATGTCAGGGACATTGTTTCCCCTTACAGAGTTGGACTCAGTAACTGTCTCAGGTGCAGAAGCATGATCACCGACAGTACGTACCTTAGGTTAAGTCTGTGCGTCCGTCTGAGACTCAACATTCTCCGAGGCTGGGGCTTGCTGAGGGTTGGCCTGAGGTCCTTCCTGATAATCATCATCATCATCCCATCCCTTGGGAGCATTCACGATCTTGATCTTGAATTCAGGATTCTTCAGGCTTAGTCTTGTCACCCTCTTTGTAACCCCCTCAGTGTCAGGACTCGAAACCTGTTTTCTACGCACTGATGCAGTCTCATCAAACACAACATGAGGTGTTTCCTCCACACAAAGGGTCCGATAGTTATACTCCCTGAAAGCTTTGCTGACTGAGGAGTATCCTAAGAACACTCCCTCAGCAGACTTACTATCAAAGGCTTTAAGCTGGTCTTTCCCATTGTTCAGGATGAAACACTTACACCCAAAAATATGGAAATATGAGATGCGAGGCTTCCTCTTGTTTCACGTTTCATAAGTTGTCTGAGCATGTTGTTTGTTCAGGATAGATCGGTTCTAAGTGTAGCAAGCAGTGTTGATTGCTTCAGCCCTGTACTTCTTGGGCAGTCCTGACTCAGCCAACATGGTCCGGGCTGTTACCTTCAGGGTCCGGTTACTTTTCTCAGCTACTTCATTCTGCTGAGGAGTCCTGGCTGCAGAAGTCTCATAAGCAATGCCAAGGTCAGTACAAAAATCAGTTATAATAGAATTAATAAACTCTGTTCCCCGATCTGATCTGATCCTGACGATGCTCTGATCCTGTTCAGTACTCAATTTCTTGAGTAACTCCGGAAGCTTGACCTGAGTCTCCTTCTTGTTCAGTAAGAAAATAGCACATGTGTACCTGGGTATATTTCCTACCATTCATGCTGACAGGAGAAATCGGACCAAAGAGATCTATGTGCAGGAGCTGAAGCACTCTGTCAGTTGAGAAGGCATCTTTCTCCTTGAATGAGGCTTTGGTTTGCTTCCCTTCCTGACATACTCCGCACACATGGTCTTTGCTAAAAACTTCATTAGGTAGACCTTCTACAAGAGAAACTCGAGAAATTTTGTTAATAATCTTGAAGATTAAGTGACTCAGGCATTTATGCCAAAGCCAACTGAGCTCAGAAGAGCTCTTAGCGACCAAACAAGTTTCAGGAGAGCTGCTCTTAAAGTCAGCAAAATAAACGTTGCCTCTCCTAACACCTGTAATCAGAACCTGCAGTGTAGATTTGTCTTTCACAAGGCATATGTTAGATGTAAACTCTACACTATATCCACGGTCACAAAACTGACTGACCGAAAGCAGGTTATGCCTAAGACCCTCAAACATAGGATACATTAAGCACTCTCACAGAACCAACAACAAGGGTACCAAATCCTCTGGTGAAACCTTTAGAGTTATCACCAAAGGTTACCTGCGGGCCATCATGAGCTACATAATCCTGAAGGAGATCACGAAATCCGGTCATGTGCCTGGAACATCCTAAGTCCAAGTACCAGTCCTTCTTCAGATCTTCCTTCCTCTTCTTGTAGCCCACAGCGACCTGAAAAGAATCAGGCCTCAGGTACCCATCTCGTGTTGGGTCCTACAGTGTCAGCCATACCCTTCGGGATCCAGATTTGTTTAACAATTCTGATGGCATCAGAAGTGTAAACCTGTTTCCCTGAAACATCAACATACACTGTTCTCTTCTTCCTTTGTGCCTGGGAAGTTGAGGGTGTATGGGTGTCAGCCTGAGGTTCAGGAGCCCTGGATTTGTTCCTGGGGGCGGGCCTCTTATTCCTTCTTGGCCTGGGTGCATTGGGCTGAGGTCTGTCGTGGGAAGGATCAGCTCGGGTCTGACCTCTAGGCACTTCAGGTCTGACCTGATTGTTATCGGAGTCAGGTCTCCGTCGCCCTTCAGGTACCACTTGGTTGGTCCTTCTCCTTTGAGGATTAGGACATTCCTGATGGGCCTTGTGCCCTGCCTGAGGCCTCTGGACCTCAGTATCCCTTGGCCTTGCCTGAGGCCTCCTCTAACCAGAATTCCTTCCACCCTGAGCATTCTGAGGCTTAGCCTGTGAAGTGCTAGGGGCATAGTTCTTTCCAGCCTGAGGGTTCCTAGGCTGAGCCTTGGAGTTCCCTTGGTCCTTTTTCCTCGGCTCAGGATGGGGAGCTTTGGCCTTTCCCTTAGGTTTTGGCCTTTGTTCCTCAGTCCTTTGCCTGACAGGTTCAGCAGTCATTTTCTCCTTCCCTTTGCCCTTATCTTGATGAGAAACACTAGGTCCCTTGTCATCAGTTTGGGCAGGGACAAACTTTCTCTGAGAGTTGCTTAAGGTCTTTTGAGGCATCATAGCCTAACCCAGCTTTAGCACCATCGGTAAGCTGAGAGAAACTTGTTAACTCATCAACCACTTAGGAAGATGTGTATAACTTCTTCAGCTTTTCCTCAAGGCGCACATTTTCTCTTTTCAGGGTCTCAAGCTCAGTGGTGTATTGAAGCACCAACTTCTAATGAGCAGCCTCTTTTGAGATTAGTTCAAAATCCCAAGCAGTTTGCTCAGCATTAAGGCGAGCTTGCCACTCAGTTTCGAACATCCCTCTCAGAGCGATCCACTCAATCTTTTGCTATTCCTGAGCGAGGAACAAATCAGTGTCTCAAGTCTCAATCAGTGAGGTGATTACACGATTGAGTCTTTCAACCGCCATTGGAGTCTCATCATGCCTATTCTGGGCATGAAGCAACTCTTCCTGGAGGTTTACTAACCTCAATGCTTCCTCATTATCTCTCATTCTGAGAGACTCAGTTAACCGATCATTCTCCCCATTCCGCAGTGCATTCACATCCACTTTGTGAATATAAGTCTCCTGCAGCGTTGAGAAATCAACCATCAATTGCTCTAGAGCGAGCTGAAGGTCGAGATGCCTTGCTGAGTCTGAGCTAAGCTCAGGTGTGTGATCAGGAGAAGAGGCAGAAGATACATCGTCATCAGGCAGAGATCATCATACTCCTCATAGGAGAAGAGTTCAGGGGATCGGCGTCCTGGGCCATCGGAATTTAAGGATTCCTCAGCAATCATTGCTCTCCGATCTCATGCCCTGAGATCTCTTTTTGCTCTCCGATCTTCTCTCTCACAAACACTGAGCTCCGGACAATCATACTGATAATGTCCGGTCTTCTTGCAATGGTAACACTGATCTACATTAGAAACACCCAGTTTGTCAGTGTACCTCTTATCTGATGACTTCCTCATGCTCACTGATGATCATTCAGGTTTGGAGCTAGATCTTCTGGGCTCAACATCGTCTCTCCTTCTGGAGCTTTTCTCATCTCTTTGCCACTCAAGCTCCTCTCTCTCTCTCCTGGAATCAGAACCCCTCATCTCTTCCCTTCGGGGGCTCGATCTCCTGGGGCTGGAATACCTGCATTCACAATGTCAGTATAAAACTTCTTATACCTGCCGAAATGAGAGTTCAAGTTCTCGAATCGTCATGCCATCAGGATGCACTCCAGGGCTAGTTCATCCTTGTTCGTATCCCTCAGTGATTTCGAGCCAGTGCCACACTCTTTTCCTTCTCAGGTGTTTTCTCCTCACTCGCATCCTCACTGACAACACCCTTCGTCTTCCTCTTATCGAGATCAAATTCCAGAGCCTTTAACTCTGAGAAGAGGTGAGAGTAAGGAATGTTTGTGAGATCCTGAGTGTTCTTTAGCAAGATCACTCATGTGTCCCATCTTTCAGGGAGACAGTTCAGGATTTTAGACAACACCTCCCTCTTGGGAAAGTCCTTCCCAAGGGTTGCTAGCTCATTCATCATCTTAATGAACCAAGATTCCATCTGATCGATGGTCTCTCCTTCCAACATTCGAAACGCCTCAAACTTCCAGATAGCCAAATCCCGCTTGTTCTCTTTAATCTTTTCAGAACCCTCACTCATCTCCTTCAGCGCATCCCAGATCTCCTTCGCGGTTTTCAGATGCTTGAGCCTGACCGAATTCTCGTAAGAAACGGTGTGGAGTATAATGTTCTTCGCAACATTATCCAGTCTGATTTGCTTAATCTGATCAGCAGTAAGGGCGGACATCTCCACAGGCTCATCTCCGACAGCTGGAACAGGGAGATTAGCAGCTACGGGCAAGGTATTATTGAGATTCTTCATAAATCTAATAGGACCATGCTCAATCACATGTGGCATCTGATGATGGATGGAGTAGAGATGTGCAAGGACCCTGAATTTCCAATAATCATAGTTATCAATAGAGAACTCAGGAAGACTGCCCTCAAGGCGCTTAGAATCGGATGCCATGATATGCAATTTTCATAAACAAGATCTGCTCAGTTGACCACCAAAAGTTTCTGCTCAGAAACTGTTGGTAAACAAAGTCAGTGTTATTTTGAACCACTACTCTGATACAACTTGTTGGTCCAAAAACGAGTATAATCAGTGTATGGGGGGAATACACTGATGTCAGATTTTCCCGAAAACTCAGGAAAATGCCTTTCAGACTTAGTCAAGAATATCCTGAAGTGTTCAGTTAAACTGATGGTCCTTAGGGGTAGCAGAGACGGATCAACAATGAACCAAAGAAGCTAAGTCTGAGTCGTGCACTCAGAAGCTCAGTAGAGATAACAAACATATTGACCGCTCGGAAGCAAGTTAGTTGGACTACTATCTCAGTAAGCTCAGTTTAGTGCGGAATGTGAGCCCTTAAGTTTCTTCTCATTTTAGTTCCTAAAAACTTATTAGTTTGCTTAGTGAAAACGTGGTTAAGGCTGGTGCACAGTTTTACTTATCAGGATGAAGAATCAGTCCTGATGTTATCAAAACAATGCAAGTGTGCTACAGTTTAATATGAATGACAATTATGATCCTGAGCAATAAGTAAATCAGCACACAAGGGTCTTTTTAACGTGGTTCGGAGATAACCAACTCCTACATCCGTGACCTGATTTAACAGGAAGCTATCCTCCAAACCCTGAGGATAGGTACTTGGGTTTTACGTGCCAAGGGACACGAATAGCCAACTTCCTCTCTTAGGAACTGACCCCTGGGCGTTTTACAAGTCCCAGTCCTTCCTACCAACCAACTCACAACCTGAGGGGTTTGGTATTCATGTTTCCAACTATTGTGTATTGATCCCTCTAAACAAGTCAGTTCTAAGGATGCAATCAATACTCTAAGCAAAATACAGAAAGATTCCTACTACAACACTAGGGAAATTTAAGATTTCAGAGTGTTGTTCTAAGTGTGCTTTAAGTGCTTGGAATCTTGAGAATTCTTCTCTTGGAAATTTCCCGTTAGCCTTGAATGGGAGCAAGGCCTTCTGTTGGAGGAGATCCGTTTCAAACCCTCCTATTTTAGGTAGGTGCAAGTACTGGTTGTCCTTGTCTGACAAAACCCATACCTAGTATGGCAAAGTTTCTGATCCGCCGCCTGCACCTCTGAGAAGCATTAAATGCGCTCAGTCTCTGTATATACGTGTCGCCTTCTCACTGGTCTCTTGTTCGATGGCTAGTTTCTCGGCATTGACTTTACTGATCCTCGTACATTTATAACTCTGAGTACCTCGTTCTTTACTTAGAATAAATGTTGTCATTTGTTGGAGACTTTGAGATTCTTTCTGCTTTTTCAGACTTCCATTTACACGTGTAACCTTTGGGTCTCAGGACTTACAAGTATCAGGTTAACTGATACTAGACACAAGTCAGGACTTATGACCATCAGTAAGACGTTCAGCTTGATCAAGGTTACTTGTGCCCTCACTGATAGGGACTTCCCTGAGCATGCTTAGTCTACTCAGTTCTGTCAGGATCAGTGGTCTTCTTCAGGATGGCTTGTACACAGCTTCAGGACTCTTTCTAGGTTTTTCAGGTTGCAGCTTTAGGTTGATCATCTTCAGGATGATTAATACCTTCAGGGTTGGATATGCTTCAGACTTAAAGACTTGAGGGACGTCACCATCTGTCTTCAATCTTCAACACGTTCCCCCTGAACTGTAGACCTGTGAATAGAAAAATCTATTCTAACCTATCTATCCTGAACCTATCATCCTGATGAACTATACTTAGGCAAATTCATCAAGGGGTTTTGGGATCTAATCTAAACACTCAGATTATCTCAAAAATCCCTTCCTCTTAAGGGTTTGGATTTTGTTAATTTGCAAATTATTAGTTCAAGTCAATGGCGCCGTTGTCGGGTTGGTAACGGGTGTTTGTTTGTTTAATTGTTTGAATCTTAAAATTTGATACTTCCTTTTGTCTCAGGAGCACCACCTGATGAGCGTTTTCTTCGATTACGAGGGGCAAGGAGGCGACAACTGGCCTCAAAATCAGCAATTGCCACTTTATTATCTTCTCATATTAACTCGATTATCACCCACCTCCTGATCCATACTATCCACCACCTCCAAATCCATACTTTTCACCGACACCAGAGTCTTATCCTCTACCTCCAGAACTATATTATCCACCCACTGATTGATACTCTCCTTATCCACTTTCAGATCCATATTATCTACCACCTTGCCAGCAGTACCCTCAATACCAATAACAGGACAATTATGCACCTTCTATTCCTCCAACCTATTGGTAGCAACCACCACCTTTTTGCTAATTATGAGGAAGTGAGACCTTCACTGGAAGACATGGTCGTCTTCTTACATAAGAAGATGGATAAACATGATAAGAAGATGGAGGATTCATTCCAATAGATACAACACCAAATAGACCAGATGACCCAGTCCGTGACCCAAATTTTGAGTCAAATGCAGATGCAGGTACAGAGTATGATGGATGATGTTGAAGCCCCAAGTGATGAGGATGAAGATGACATTCCATCGATCAAAAAATAGGAAGAAGAATGTCCTTTGATGGTCAAGGGTAGAAATGAAGAAGAAAGTAAAAAAGGAGTAAAAGAAGAATCAAAGAGAGAAACAATTAATTTTGAACTTTCAACCTCTTCGATTAATACTTTAATTGAAAATATTCCTATTGAATTCATTTTACATCTTTCCAGGATTGATGAAAAATTTGAATTGAAGATGACATGACCACACTAACTCAAACCAATTAAACACAAGTACAAACAAAATACAACCTGAAAATCGGCTATAATTTTTTTTTATTTTGACAGCATAACCTTATATAAAACCCAACAACCTGTTTACATTCACAAAAGTAGTTTCAAACCACACGCAAACTACGTCACCTTCAAACCCATACAATAGAATTCATAATTTTACAATATAATATAATATAGGTTTAAAACAAACACAATATAATAGGGTTTGAAGGGTTACCTACAATGCATAAACTAAATGAGATTTATAAATCTCAGCAAGTAGAAATTATGCATGATGATGTGATTCTTTTGAAAACCTCCCCATGCACACACTTTTGAAATCATCAATTTATTTATTAAAAACTCTCCAGGCCCTATCTAGACACTCTGTCATACACCGAAAGAGCTCAATATACACATAATCAAGTGGCCAATATATGTATCCCGACGTGGGGCCAATCCTCTTGTGGCCACCACAGTTCGGATCTCACATACGCCCCCATGTCCACCAAGAATTCATCCCCCACACCGACCTATATAAGTGAATCCAATGATCTTCCCTCCAGCGACCAACAAGGTCCATCACCAAATATGACCCTCTGACCGCGCAGGAAGTCCCCCTATGGAAACACCCAAATCATATCATAATCAAATAAGACGTCGGCCCACACCACGTAGCCTACACTAGGTTTCCACACTTGGTTTCACTAGGTTGCTTCTTCCCAGATCGCCCCTTACCGCCCTCAGTGTATAATCAGTGGCCACTTGTAAAAATCAATTAATTTCAACGCATGATATGCATGATGCTCGTGCAATCAATGACACTTAACAACATTCATAGATTATTGAACTCACAGGTTCAGTAAACATCAATTATGGAGCTCACAAACTCCTTTTACAACACATATAGAGCTCACAAGCTCATTCAACATAGCTTATAGAGCTCACAGGCTCATTCAACATAACATATAGAGCACACACGCTCATTCCACATCAAATATATAGCTCGCAAGCATATTTCTTATAATCGCAGAGTATAATTCAGATATTACATTCCACTTAATTTCATATATTCACTCAAACATAAATAAATTATAAAATAATATGTTTATACATCGTAGTTACAAATGAATTTCTACTTACGTCAAATCCGCAAATATTAACAACACTAACTCATAATTCACTTCATCGCTTTTCTCAATTGAATATAATTTTAAAAACAAATTATAAATATATTGAAAACAATTAATTAGTTATAAAAGCAAAACACTATATAATCTTTTGTACCATTTCTTAAAAATACCAACTATTTTAACTTATTATATAACTTAAGGTTGTATATAAATTATTAAAATAACATACTAAATATAATCAATTGATTACAAAACTACTGACATAATTCTATTACAATAAAAAATATCCTTACTTACTCGCGAGATAGCTAAGAAGTTGTAAATATAATAACGATCTTCTTCTAATTTTCTTTGTTAACACTTTAGCTTTTTTTTTTTCTTTTGCGACCTCTACTTCGTAACTCATCTGCCTTACTTTCTTTCCAATGTAAAAAGGAAAGGTGTTTGGGGGTGGTTTGGGATTAAAACCCTTTCCACCGCCATTACCTATATATATGTAATATAATTTTTTTTTTAACAACTAAGTATCAGTGCCGCTTAACCTATATATATCTCTACATTATTATATTTAATAATATAATATATTATATATAATTTATTTATTTTACTTTCTATTTAATTACTACAACTAATTCTCAAATGGTTTACACTTAACTTACACCACTAATACCCAAATAATTTACACAACTCATTTATCCCACTAGAATCTCAAATAAATTAACTAAGATCTTCTCAATAATAAACACATAAAGATATTTCAATAAATTATTTAACATCCAAAAGTAAAATAATTAACACAACATCCCAAATAACATAAGAGTAATATAAAATGTACTCAAATAATAAATAGCATGATAATAAATTAAAGTGCACCTATTGCATAAATATATTCAAGTAATTATAAATTATCACATAAATAATTTAAATGCATATAAAGCATGAGATATATTCAAGTAATTAGCATATAAGCAAATAAAATGCATGCAACACATGAAGTATATTGGTCAATGAGTAGTGAAAAAGTCGGGTATCACATCCTCCCCTCCTTATAAAAATTTCGTCCTCGAAATTTCACTTCCCTGAAAAGTTCTGGATACTTAGATCCCATCTCATCTTCTCTTTCCCAACTGGCTTCTTCCTACTGATTTATTTCTCCATAGTACTGTGACTAGTGAAATTTCTTTGTTTCTGAGTTGTTTCACTTCACACAAGAGAATCTCTACTGGAACTTCTTCATAACTCAGATCTGGTTTCAACTCTGTGGGTTCATTTTTCAAAACATGTGATGAATTCACAATATACTTCCTCAATGCAGACACATGGAATACATTATGGATTTGAGACATAGATGTAAGTAAGTCAAGTCTGTAAGCAACTTTTCCAATTCTTTCAGTAATAGAAAATGGACCAACATATCTTGGGCTAAGCTTCCGTTTCTTTCCGAATCGCATTATTCCTTTCATTGGAGAAACTTTCAGAATACCTGATCACCCACTTTGAACTCTAGTTTTCTACTTCTTTTATCAGCATAACTTTTCTGTCGACTCATAGCAGCATCATTCGTTCTCAAATTTGTGCCACTGCTTCACTCATTTCTCGAATCAAATTTGGACCCAGAAGTTTTCATTCTCCGACTTCATCCCAATGCACAGGAGATCGACAATTTCTACCATAAAGTGCTTCATATGGAGCCATTCCAATAGTAGACTGATAGTTGTTGTTACAGAAAAATTCAATCAAAGGCAAAAATTTAATCCACTGACCTTGAAAATCTAACACACAAGCTCTGAGCATATCTACCAGAATTTGTATTGTTCGCTCTGATTGTCCATCTGTCTGTGGATGATACGCAGTGCTGAAAGATAATTGAGTCCCTAATGCTTTGTGCAAGCTCTTCCAGAAGTTAGATAAATATCTGGAATCTCCGTCTGAAACAATAGTGAGAGGTACACTGTGGAGTCTGACAATCTCTTGTATATATCTGGGCGTAACGGTCTATAGAGTATGTGGTACAAATAGGTAGGAAATGAGCTGATTTAGTCAATCGGTCCATAATCACCCAAACTGCATCATAGCCTTCAACTGTCTTGGGAAATCCTGTGACGAAGTCCATTGTGATATTCTCCCATTTCCACTCCGGAATAAGTAAAGGTTGTAATGATCCTGCAGGTCTCTGATGTTCTGCTTTGATCCGCTGACAAGTCAAATATTGTTCTACATATCGGGCAATGTCTATTTTCACACCTGGCCACCAGTAGTGCAATTTCAAGTCTCTATACATTTTAGTAGCTCCAGGATGTACAGACTAGGGTGTCGAATGTGCTTCAGTCATCACATCTTCATGAGTCTTATCAACATACAATCTATTTCTATGTCAGAGTACACCATTGTCTATCAACTGGAAATCAGAAGGTTCACCTGAAGTAATATCTTTCTTCACTTTAGCAAAGTATTCATCACTCTGTTGTCCTGTGTGAATTCGGTCTCGCAAAGTTGGGCTAAGTGTTAAGGATGCAAGTTTCGCCGTTACAAGTCCAGGCTCAATAAGTTCTACGTCCATCCTCTGCAGATCGAGGAGTTCATATTTCTGAATTAAAGTTATAGCTGCCACTTTTTCTGCTGAATTTCGACTTAGTGCATCTGTTACTACATTAGCTTTGCCGGGATGATAGTTAATCACACAATCATAATCTTTTACAAGTTCTACCATCTTCGTTGTCTCACGTTCAGTTCTTTTTTAGTGAAGAAGTACTTCAAACTCCTGTGACTAGTATATATCTCACAATGTTCGCCGTAAAGGTAATGTCTCCAAATTTTGAGTGCAAATACTACAGCTGCCAACTCCAAGTCATGGGTAGGGTATTTCTTTTCATATTCTTTCAACTATCGAGAAGCATAGGCTATCACTTTATCATTCTGCATCAATACACACCCGATTCCATTCTTCAATGCATCACTATAAACTTTTAACCTCCAATTCCGGTTGGAATTGCTAAGATAGGGGCTGATGTCAATCGTTTCTTCAATTCCTAAAAACTCTATTCACATGCCTCTTTCCATTTATAAGTTACACTTTTTTGGGTCAATCGTGTCAAAGGGGAAGCAATCTTGGAAAATCTCCCTACAAATCGACGATAATATCCTGCCAGTCGAAGAAAACTACGCATCTCTGATGGATTGTGGGTTGTGGCCAGTTATTAATACCTTCAACTTTGCTTGGATAAACTGAAATCCCTGCTCCAGATATCACGTGCCCCAAAAATACAACTCGATCTAACCAGAAGTCATATTTCTTGAACTTCGCATATAACTGTTTCTCTTTCGGAACCTCTAACACACTTCTCAAATGCACTTCGTGGTCTTCTTTAGTGTTGGAATAGATCAAAATATCATCGATAAATACAATCATGAACCTGTCTAGGAAGTCTTTAAATACCCAATTCATCAAGTTCATGAACGCTGTTGGAGCATTTGTCAGTCCAAATGGCATTACAAGAAACTCATAGTGCCCATATCTCGTACTGAATAAGGTTTTAGGAATGTCTTCTGCTTTTATCTTCAGCTGATGGTACACAGATTGTAAGTCAATCTTCGAAAAGATAAATTCACCTTAAGGTTGGTCAAATACGTCATCAATCCGTGGTAAAGGATATTTGTTCTTGATTGTGATTTTGTTCAGTTCCCGATAATCTATACAAATTCTCAACATACCATCTTTCTTCCGGACAAATAGAACTGGTGCTCCCCAAGGTGAGAAACTAGGACGGATGAAATCTTTGTCTAGCAGTTCTTGCAATTATATTTTTAGTTCTTTCAATTCTGCAGGCACCATTCGATATGGAGATTTAGAAATAGAAGATACTCCTGGTCGTAGTTCAATGATAAATTCAATTTCACGATCTAGTGGCACTCCAGGTAGATCATCTGGAAATAATTCAAGATATTCTTGTACAACTGGTACATCACTAACAGTAGAACACTGTTGCCCCTCAATGCTCATCACGCATACCAGATAACCCTCACAACCACTTTACAGTAATCTCTGTGCTTTAAATGCTAATATTGTAGGAAATCTGAAGCATTTCGTAACCTCGATAAAAGAAAATGGTTCCTCTCCCTCTGGCTGAAACATAATACTCTTTTTCTGACAGTCAATAGTAGCACCATATTTCGATAACCAATCCATATCCAATATAACATCATAATCATTCATGTCCAGCACAATCAAATCAGCATATAGTTCTCTACCTACTATAGGAATAGTACATCCTTGTAGAATTTGATGGATTTGTTTCAAATCACCGAGGGAACTTATCAAATCTGGCTTTGGTTAGGTTAGGTGTTCTACCCAGTTGTCTCACATACTAAGTGGATGCAAATG
>JAPKLY010000797.1:19128-63620 GCA_026898435.1 Prunella vulgaris | reverse complement strand
TCAGGCAAACTGACTCCGAAATCTTCATCAACCAGTCCAAGTATGAGAGGGATTTGATTCAGAAGTTTGGAGTTCAGTCCAGCAAAGTCTCACGTATTCCCGTTAACACAAACAAGAAGCTGGATCCTGACAAGGAGGGGACCTCAGTAGATCAGACTGAATATAAGGCACTTATTGGTTTGTTGTTGTACCTGACTCCAAGTCGTCCTGACATCACATATGCAGTTGGAATGTGTGCGAGGTATCAGTCTCATCCGAAGAAGAGTCATCTAGAGAGTGCCAAAAAGATACTGAAATACCTGAAAGGTACTGTCAATTTAGGACTTTGGTATCCCTCTGATGACAACCTAGAACTGACAGGTTACTCTGATGCTGATTATGGAGATTGTAGGATTGATAGAAAATCGACTACAGCCACATGTCAGTTTCTAGGGAGTAAACTGATCTCTTGGTTTCCAAGAAATAAACAAGTATTGCAACATCTACTACTGAGGCTGAGTATATGGCGGTAGGCAGTTGTTGCTCCCAAATCCTTTGGCTGAAGCAACAACTGAGAGACTACCAAGTAGAGGCCACTGAAGTCCCAATTTATTGTGACATTAACAGTGCCATAGCCATATCCCAAAACTCAGTCTTACACACTAGGTGTAAACATGTAGACATCAGGCATCACTTTATACGAGATCATGTTGAGAAGAAGGATATAAGGATGGGTAGGATCCCTACTGACAAGCAGAGAGCTGACATCCTGACTAAGACTTTGCCTGAAACCAGGTTTGTTGAGTTGTCTGTAGAGTTAGGACTTCTAGACCCAGGTGTAGAGGATTCAGTATGAATCCTAGTTTAGGATTGAACAAGGTAGTTAGGAGGGATGATTAACTCAGGATCAGGTTGCAGAGAGATGGATGGCTTCTAGGGGGAACAGACATTAGAATTAGGATCTTCAGGATCATGATGGATTTAGGTTCAGGACACAAATTTCAGGGCTTGTCACCCTGATCGGTCTCACGAGGTATCAGTCAGGTTGCTATACTTGACTGAATGGTATGTTTTCTTGAACCATTCATTCATCATGACTTGCTTGCATCACTTCTGATTTAGTCTGACACCACATCAATCAAAGGGATTTTATCTCGCATCCCAGCCGTTCATTTATTATTTATTTTTTATTAAATGTAATAATGCGAATTTATTTCAAACATCCTCGGACATACATTAAATGCAAGTGTGGGCGGGAACAATTTTGAATTATTGCCTTTGAAAATGAAAAGGCACGACTTTTGATACATGAAAAAATAACGTATTCATCTCCACCTTTGAATCTCAAAGGTTTAAATATGAACCACACACTGAAAACTGAATTTTGGGTTCTAAAAGGAAGGGGAGATCATTTTGCATATCTTTTACGCACTCATATCTTTAACACCCTTATTTTCTGCAACTAACATCTTCTTCAAGCTCTACATCAATGGCAACTTCATCCTCCACCATGATTGCCCAGAACACCGAACGGTTCCATGCTGCCCTTTTGTTTGTCGAAGGGAAGATTACTTATGAGTGGCTGGTCAATTTCTCCGATACACCATTCCAGAGTTGGGGCAGGTTTATGGAGCCTTGAAGAACGCAGGATTGCTGGATTTTGTTTCCACCAAGCCAATCAAGACTTGCCCACATCTGGTGGCTGCCTTCTACGTCAACCTGACGCAAGAAGAAGATGGGGAGTGGGTCTCTGAGATCCCTCCCAGGAGGACGGTGAAGAAGAATGGGAAGGACTCTGTAGAACTCTACTCTCAGAATGTGGATGTGAGAGAGCTGATCAGGAATTGCTTTAAACTTCCTCATTCAACTCCGGAGAAGGAACTATCAAATTCATCAGTGTACAAGCTTGGGAAGGAGCAGGGATGCATTGACACATATCTGATTGAGGCTCACGAGATCTTCAGCAAAATGAACAAGAAGTTGCTGAACCCAGCTTACAAGCTCATGTTTGAGGTGGTTGTACAAAGCATCATGGGCTTTGTAGGAGGAATGGAGCAAATCTCCCAACCAAAGATCAGAGTCATGGCTGCTGTGGTGGAGAACGCTCAGGTGGATTGGGAAAAATACTTTCTTCAGAACCTGGTCCTTGAGTCTAAGACGGTGGAGAGGAAGGGAGATCAAATTTTCTTTAGTAAAAATCCTCACTTTAGAACTCGTCTGTCAGTAATGCTCCAGACACTGACACTGGGAGATGTGGACAAAGCTGAGATGGAGGATTTCAAGGACAAAAATGTCCTGTTTCAGAAAGCGGATGAGACAGTCAAGCGGATGAATGACATCGAGATCAAAAAGGTGTTTAAGGGGAAATCAAAGCCCACTGTCTCAAAGGGCCAGGGTCAACAAGCCAAGGATGTACCCAAGAAAGTAAGGTTGGTTCAAAGGACGCTCACTAAGCCCGCCTCCACAAAGAAGATGATGCTGAGGGACGAGTCCGAAACTGAATCAGATCGTCCTAACACAGGGAGGGTGACCGTCGCTCAACCCACTGCTGCCACTCCATCAGTTCCTATTTCAGTGGAGCAAGTGGTTGAGCCCCCCAACAGAGCCGGCGATGGCTCAGGTTACTGAGAAGAACCCTCAGCAGGAGGTGCCTCAGGTTGAGGGGGAAGGAATTACTTGAGGAAGTGCTCAAGGTGGTGAGGTCACCACTGAGCAGTTTGAGCCACCTTTTCAGACTGATCAGGAAGTGGCCGAAACCCGCGTGATGGGAGTAGTACATGCGGTGGAGGAGGAGAATGGGGAAAGGGAAGCTTAGGATGAGCAGATGGCCGAGGAAGAAAGTGGAGAGGCCCAGGAGGGGCAAGGAGGCAATGGGGATTGCTCTGAGGAGCATCCAGGAGGTGATGAGGAAGCTCAGGAGGAGCTTCAGGATGAATCGGTCAGCAACCAGCAGGGCAGAAGATGGATTGTTTCTGATGATTCAGATAACTCTGAACTCTCTGGTTTCGAACAACAAGTTGCCCCCAAGACTTCCAGTCTGACGGCCTTTGAATTGGATGCTCGCTCTCAGGCGATCAGGTTATTTTTCCAGAACTTACTTGATCTAACGAGACTTTATCAGGAGGAGGTGATCAGACTGAGGACGTGGGTAATCATGCGCAAGGCTTCGTTGCCAGAGCTTGCGACGCTGATCAGGTTGAAGGGGTTGGATGAATTGAGAGATCAGGAGCGGACGTTATGCGACAGATTTAAAATCTTAAATTTTGCACAAGTGTTGCAGAAGGAGGATTTTTTCAGAATCGTCAGGCTCAATAACCCCCAGCCTAACCCAGATCAGGACCTGTCTTTGATCCCTGTTACCGACCTCGGGAGGAGGTGCACCAGCCGATGATGAAATCCATGAGGCTGGGAGTGCTGAGGCTCGTGGAGAGGCCTCAGTGAACAAATCCGCCAAGCCAAAGGCTACCAGGAGCAAAAGGGGCAGACCGTCTCAGTGGGAGTGTCACTAATGGCCCGCGACATACTCGACAAGCTGGATCGTCAGCGTCAGAAGCTCAAGAAACTGACGTCTGAGTTGCGCAGTGCTAGGAAGGAATCACTTTATAGATTCCTGAGCATTGAACAACAACGATCTTCTGAGATCACTACTGACACTGTGCAATCAATGATAGACACAGCTTTGAGTGGCCTGGATGAGAAGGTTAAGGCACTCATCTTAGCAAACATCTCAGGGGATCCTGGTTCAGGATCTGTAGAAAAAGCTTGATGAAGAGGAGAGGTCCCCTGATGATGCTGTTAAAAAAGGGGAAGGGAAAGGGAAGAAAAAACCTAAGTCCGCTGCTCAGAAGGGAAAGCCCCAGGTTACTCCTGATGAGCTGATGGAAGAGCTGGAAAACCAGCGTTTCCCTGGTGATCCCCTCATTTTGGCAAGGAAGAAGCAAAAGGAGCTGACGATGCAGACAACACTAAAGTTCATAAGTCAGGATTCTATGATTGAGAAACTTCAGGGTCAGATCGTTGCCCTGAAGGAATAGACTGAGAAGACTCATGCACCTGATGCCAGAAAGAGGAATGCTGCTACTGCTGCCGGGAAGAAGAGGGTTGTAGAATCTCAGGCAACTGGTCCCTTCACTTTTGAGTACGTAGACAACTTTGTCCCTCCTGAAATGAACTAAACTGGTTGAGGTGTTCTGAAGGCAAGGACTGGAATGTAATCCTTACTGAATGGATGGCCTTGCACCATACTGACCTTTGGGCTGAAATTGTCAGATTTGCTGATAGAGTTGGGGTTCAAATAAGAGCTCCTGAGAACATCATCTACATACCTCCAACCCTCGGCATCAACAACCATCTGAACATTGACAAAATTCGTGAGGAGATTGCGAAGGTTGCAAGGCGCTCATGTTTACTCGAGGATGCTGACCTGTTCCTTGCGGCCAAGATGAGAGTTATTGGAAAGTATGGACTTTCCTTAGCAAGATAGGAAGATGAAGATTAGTTTGTCA
Organism: Prunella vulgaris; assembly: GCA_026898435.1. Taxonomy (NCBI): domain Eukaryota; kingdom Viridiplantae; phylum Streptophyta; class Magnoliopsida; order Lamiales; family Lamiaceae; genus Prunella; species Prunella vulgaris. The sequence continues at coordinate 59,136 of JAPKLY010000797.1, read as the reverse complement.
GGAGTACTTGTCAGGGATATTTCTTGTAATAGTTTCAGGACTAATGTACTTATTTCCATATCAATGAAACTATTTTATATTCATGAGACAACATCTCGTTGACTCCTGATTTACTTTTTTGCATTTTATCAAGAACTATACTAACCCTTTCCTAATTCCATCTTATAGAACTGAGAACCTGAAATGTTAGAGGTTCCTGAACTGAATACTGATCTTTCAGTAAACTATATAGATGGTAGGATTTTTTTTCTAAAGGTTTCAGAGTCATCAAAAAGGGGGAATTTGTTGGGACAATCTTAGTGTTTTGATTAGATCCCAAAATCCCTTGATGAAATTGTCTAAGTAGAGTTCGTCAGGATGATAGTCTCAGTATAGTCAAGTTAAAATAGACTTTTCTATTTACAGGTATTCAGTTCAGGGGGAACGTGCTGAAGATTGAAGACTGATGGTGACGTCCCAAAAGTTTGAAGTCAAAAGCATCTCCAACCCTGAAGGTCTTGATCGTCCTGAAGATGATCAACCTGAAGCTGAACTTGAGAAACCTGAAAAGAGTCCTGAAGTTGTGATGATGCCATCCTCAAGACATCCACTGATGAGGTCCATATTGTATACACTAAGCATGCTCAGGGTTCGACTCCATCACTGAAGGGCAAGTGTAAACGTGATCAGGCTGAACATTTTACTGATGTTCATAAGTCCTGACTTGGGCTTAGTATAAGTTTATTTGATACTTGTAAGTCAATACAAGGCAAGGTTACACGTGCAATGGAATCTGAGAGACAAAGAGAATGTCAACATCTCCGTAGAAAAGACAAACATTTATTCTGAGTAAAGAATGAGGAACTCAGAGTTATAAATATACGAGGATCAATAAAGCCAAAGTCGACAAACTAGCCGTTGGACAAACGACCAGTAAGGAGGCAACACGTATATACGAAGACTGCGCCGCATTTAATGTTTCTCAGAGCTGCAGGCTGCGGATCAGAGGTTTACCATACTTAGTATGGGTTCTGTCAGACAAGGACAACCAAAGCTTTCACCTACCCTAAATAGGAAGGTTTAAAACAGATCTCCTCCAACATATGTATTTCAAAACTCCCTATAAATACAGATAACCTTGCTCCCATTCAAGGTTATGGGAAATTTCCAAGCGAAAGCATTCTCAAGATTTCAAGCACTAAAAGCAAATTTGAAGCAGCACTATGAAGTTCTAAATTTCCTTAGTGGTGTAGTAGGAATCAACTCTGTATTTTGCTTAGAGTGTTGATCCTATCCTTAGAACTGTTTTGTTAGAAGGATCAGCACACAATAGTTGGAAACGTGAATACCAAACCCCTCAGTTTGTGAGTTGGTTGGTAGGAAGGATTGGGACTTGTAAAATGCCAAGGGGTCGATTCCTAAGAGAGGAGGAAGGTTACACGTGTCCCTTGGCACGTAAAAATCAAGTACCTATCCTCAGTGGTAGAGGGTAGCTTCCTGTTAAATCAGGTCGTGGACGTAGGAGTTGGTTATCTCCGAACCAGTTTAAAAATGTCCACTTGTGCTGATTTACTTACTTGCTCAGGATCATATTGTCATCATACTAAACTGAGCATATCTGCATTGTTTTCAAACCATAAGGACTGATCCTTCACACTGATCATTAAACTGTGCACCAGCCCTAAACACGTTTTCCTAAGCAATACTAATAAAGTTTTCAGGAACTTAAAATGAGTAGAAACTTAAGGGCTCACATTCCGCACTAACTCTAGCTTCCTGAGATAGCTATCCAACTGACTCGCTTCCGAGCTGTCAGTAGGTGGTTTATCTCTACTGAGCTTCTAAGAGCACTCTCTGACTTAGACTATTTGGTTCATTGCTGATCTGTCCCTGCTACCCCTGAGTAGGGGTGAGCATGGTTCGGTTCGGTTATCGAACCGAACTAAATCACCAAAACCGACATAACCGAATTTATTATTATTAGAAACCAAAACCGAACCATATACATTAAAAACCGAAAAAACCAAAACCAAAATTTTTGGTTCAGTTTCGGTTTATAACCATATTAACCGAAATATCACTAGTTAAAATTGTGTGTGCGGAAACAGGGAGAGGAGAAGTGGTGATTTGGTGGTCGCCCGCCGTGAGCTTAGGCGGACGGCGACGGATTGGAATGGGGTGAGTGGCGTGAGGGTGGGGGAGGGAATTTCTGGAAGTGAGGCGCCGTGAGGGTGAGGGTGAGGGAGGGAATTTGGAAGGGGTAACTTACTGGTTTGAGGGTTAGAATTTTTTTTATCTATATGTAATGTAATTATATTTATGTAATATAATATTTATTTAATTTATTTATATATATTAGTAATAGTATTATACATTATAATTATATATATATATATATGTTTAAATTCGGTTCGTTTTTCAGTTTTTTTACCCTAAAAACCGAAACCGAAACCGAAAACCAAAAGTTTAAATATTTAAAACCAAAACCGAACCGAATACCAAATTAACCGAACCAAATTCTTATTTCGGTTCGGTTCGGTTCGGTTTTTCGGTTAAAACCGAACAGTGCTCACCCCTACCCCTGAGGACCATCAGTTTAACTGGACACTTCAGGATCTTCCTGACTAAGTCTGAAAGAGCATTTTCCTGAGATTTTGGGAAAATCTGACATCAGTGTATTCCCCCCATACACTGATTTACTCATTTCGGGACCAACAATAAATAATTTAACATCCACAAGTAAAATAATTAACACAACAACCCAAATAACATAAGAGTAATATATAATGTACTCAAATATTAAATAGTATGATAATAAATTAAAGTGCACCTATTGCATAAATATATTCAAGTAATTATAAATTATCACATAAATAATTTAAATGCTCATAAAGCATGAGATATATTCATGTTATCAGCATATAAGTAAATAAAATGCATGCAACACATGAAGTATATTGGTCAATGAGCAGTGAGAAACTTTTTTATCACAGAAAAAAAACTTAGGAATTCTTAATCAAAAAGAGGATGAGTGGATAGAGATTAGAGATAGCAAAAATGAGGGGTGTGTGTTCGTGAAAAGAGGAAAGAGATATCAATGTGCTCATTGTAACAGCCTCTTGAACCGTGAACCACAACGAGTGAAATACAATGGCAAGGAAGACCGTTATCGTTGGCCATTTCATTGAAGGGAGTTTGTGTTTTAATTAATAAGTTCGGCATAGGACAATAAAATAGCGATGGATGGGAGGCAATTCATTTCTTTGTGTGCTTTTATTTCTTTCTGATAGTTTTCTTTTAATTTGGTTTTATTAATCTACATTTCTCTCTAATTATTGGTATGTAGGTTTGAGAGGATTGCGTGCAAAAGGAAGCAAGAGAAAGTGAATTGTGTAGATTTGAACAGAAGGAGTTATTTGGTGCAGGCTGAGGTACCACGAACTCAAACTTAGAGTTGGTTAGCAAATCTCTAAGTTTGGGGGAGCGATTATTTTCATTTTTTATGCCTACACTGCACAGGCTCACATATTTTATTCCTTTTTCTCTTATTTAATTTTGTAATTCTTTGATGCGGGAAAGTTCTTGAGTGAGTGTTGAGTAATTTTGCGTAGATGTGAGATTTAGATGGACACCCCGGGCTGGAACTTAGAATTGCCTAGCAAAGCTCTAAGTTTGGGGGGTGTATTTATTTTTTATGTGATGGGATTTCTTGGACTTTGCACAGGCGCACCTATCTCATTTGTGTTGAGGGTCTTGCTGTTTTCTTGTTGAGTCATTGTGGGATGATAATTTGAGGCTTGAATATTGGTGATTGATAGTCATTGAGATTTTGGTTGAGCCTGATGGATTGAATTGATGTTGGCCTGTTTACTTGATTATGTTAAAATTTTGCCTGTTTTTTGTGCTCATAATTCATGATTAGAAAGCCCGTGAGCTTTAGATCCTTTCTTAGAGTTACATATGTTATGGGTCTAATTTCTTTCTTGTGGGTATTATTCATGCTTGTGTGCTCTAGAACTTGCCATGCGTCTTGTTTGAGACTACTTCTAGTGTGAAATTCGTGAAAATGATTTGAGGTCATCTTTGTTTTGAATAGTCACTTAGCCAAATTTTTTCTACCAAATGAATTTTTCCGTAATTAGCCCCTTCGAGCCTATTGTCTTATTTTCTTGGCAACCTACAAATTTAGTCGATCTATCCTTTCTTATTGAGCCTAAATTGTCCTACGATCTAGTGGAGCTAAAATGTCAAAATGGATTTTGAGATTGAATTGTGCTTTAATGTGGATTTGGTAGATTAGTTGGTGTAAAAGTGAAAGAAAAAAAAAAGAGCGAAAACTATGAGTTGTACATGAGAAAAAAATTGAGTTAAAAAAAGGGAAAAAAAAAAAGAACTCTCTTGTGTACAAAAATTTTGGTTGGGCATGAGAAAAATTGAAAGAAAAAGTTTAATGGGGAGTGTAATTTGTTTTAAGCATTGCAAGGATAGAAGCAAATTGATAGACCTTGAGATATGATTTTGAGATGCCTTGATATACTTGAGATGCTTTGAGATGGTGGGTTGAGTTCATTTGTAATACTAAGGTGTGCAAGTAAATTGATGGAGTTTGGGATGTTGAGTTGCAAATTGATCGCTCATGACATGTCTTTTGAGAGTGTAGAGATTTTCCTTGGAGTTAGATAGCTAGTCAGTTGGATAGCTATCTCAGTAAGCTAGAATTACATGCGGAAGTGTGAGCCCTAAAGTTCTACTCGTTTTAATGTCCTGAAAATTGGTTTCCGTTTTGCTTAGAAAATAGTTGTTAAGGCTGGTGCACTGATTAAGTGTCAGGAGAATTGATTTCTCCTTTGTTGTAAAACAATGCTGAATGCTCAGTTAAATATGTTGACAAATATGATCCTGCACAGTAAAATAAATTAGCACTCAGGGGTGTTTTTAACGTGGTTCGGAGATAAACAACACCTACGTCCACGACCTTATTTAACAGGAAGCAATTATCTCCTGATAATTGGTTCTTAGTTTTAACGTGCCAAGGTGCACGAGCAGCATCAATCCTCTCTCAGGAATTCGACTCCTGGGCGTTTTACAAGTCTCATTTCTTCCCACCAACCTTCTCACACAGGGTTTGGCTTTCTAGTTTCCAACTAAGGGTGTGATAGTCATTGCAATCTAAGCAGTGCTAAGGATAGGACTATTACTCTAAGCAAATGCAGAAAGATTCTTACTACAACACTATGAAAATTTAATTGCAGAGTGTTACTTGAGGTATGCTTTGAGCACTTTTTGAGTTAGTGGGATCCATTAGAATCTCATATAAATTAAGAAAAATGATAATATGTTGACAAAAGTTAGTAACTGTTTGCACGTAGAAAACAATTTTCTAAATTAAGTTCTTTTCGTGATTGTTATGTTCTCGGATGTACATCAATTTTGATGTTGACGTGATACTGTCCATTTTAGGTAGAGTTCTCGTGGATTTATATTTTAGTTTTATCAAAAAGCTAGATATTAGACAATTCCTCCATTCTTTCGTTTGGGATCATGACTTTGATACCACTGTTATACTTCTGGGCTAGGCTAATCTTCACATTGGTATAACATTGTCTACTTTGGATTGAATTCTCACCAATTTATTTTTAGATTTCTCCCAAAATGTCTCATATGTTTCAATGGCGCTACCATGTTCATCCTTATAAATTCCTTGACACTCCCATATTATTTTGGTATTTGATATTGTTTGATATTCTAACAATGAGAAGCAACCAAGCTAAGGATATGCTCCATCTCGGGAGCAGGAAACGATAATTATCTTTAAAGATCACAATTTATTATTTCGATAAAATGAGAATCATAATTTTTGAGTTAATAAAATAAGTAAACCCAATTTCCTCTGTCAACGGTAACCCAATATTTTTTAAAACAAAAAATTCCCTAAAGTAATACACCCATCATAATTACAAAAATGAAAAAAATGACTTTTTATTTAAATATTATGTATTAATTTTATTAGTTTGCTTTGAATGGTACTCTCTCCATCACAGTTTTTTTTTTCATGCTACTATTTACTCTCTCTATATATTTTTAGATTACACCTCATTCCAATAATAATTTCGCATAACAATATATTTCTATAGTTTCATTTACTTAAACTGATAATTTAATAAAAATAATTCATTTATTTATTCTAAACTACAAATTAATTCCATTAGGAAAATGCTGATAAATCAAATGAGAAAACATACTTGGGATAGAGGCGGTAAGACTTTAAATATGATAATAGATAAAAACTTATATAAAAATTTCAGCGGTAGAAATTTTTAAAAATAGACTAAAATAATTAATAATATCACGCGCAGCCATTCCTCCCCACGCACGCGCCCTAGAATCATAGTCAAATGCAAAGTTAATTAACTCCACCCCCCGCACACCCTTTCCTCCAGACACCCAGCACACATCCATGCCCTAGGCCCAATTCCTATTTTATACAAAATAATATTATATAATAAATTTTAAAACTTGTTCTCAATTTATATTAGTATAGTAACACACATTTGTCCATATAGTAACACAAACTGGAGAACAAATATATATTACTATTAGATCAAATATGTGTTACTATCTTATAAAATATTGTTATTTTATATATATTCATTTGTTTTTATAGAAAAAATCACTTTTCACATAATACAAGAGCAAAATGTGTGTTACTTTAAGAATAAATATTGATTATTTACAAATATTTATTTATTTTTATAGAAATAATTATTTTTTTAATATAATAACATATGTATTACATGAAAGAATATACCTAGATTTAAAGGGATGATGAATAAATTAAGAAACACATATTTATTCTCATAAAAATATATTTTACTTATATAGTAACACAAATTGGGAGACAAATATGTGTTACTATTAAAGCAAATATGTGTTACTATCTTATAAAATATTGTTAATTTACATATATTTATTTATTTTTATAGAATAAATAATTTTCACATAATGCAAGATCATAATGTGTGTTACATAAGAACAAATATTAATTATTCACAAATATTTATTTAATTTTATAGGAATAATTATATTTTTTTATATAATAACATATTTATTACATGAAACAATACACCAAGATTTAAAGGGATGACGAATAAATTAAGAAACACATATTTATTCTCATAAAAATTTATTTTGCCCATATAGTAACACAAATAGAGAGATAAATGTATGTTACTATCTTATAAAATGTTGTTATTGTACACATATTCATTTATTTTTATAGAATAAATAATTTTTCACATAATGCAAGAGCAAAATGTGTGTTACTATAAGAACAAATATTGACTATTCACAAATATTTATTTATTTTTATAGAAGTAATTAATTTTTATATATAATAACATATGTATTACATGAAACAATATATCTAAATTTAAATGGATGATGAATAAATTAAAAAATACATATTTATTCTAATAAAAATATATTTTGTCCTCATAATAACACACATTTACCCATATAGTAACACAAATTGGGGGACAAATGTATGTTACTATAAGAGCAAATGTGTGTTACTGTAAAATTAAATGTGTGTTTCTATATGTATAAATAATTATTTGTAATATAATATTAAATATATATTTTAATATACACAATAATTAAAAAAACTAAAAAAAGGTAAATATTGAATTGGATTGGGGGTGGAAGAATACTGCATGAAGATTATTTTTACTTTTTAATGTTATTGAAGTGGGTGTGGGTGTGTTGGCGTGGGTGTGTTGTTTGGGGGTGGGGGTGGGGGTGGGAATTAGTGGTAGGTTGGTAGATGTCATGTTGGGGTGTGTTTTGGAATGTATGAAACGCGCGTGGGCATCTTTTTTTATTTATTCTATATTTACTAATTTTTACTGTAGAAATTTCTACCCAAATGTTGCTCTAAATAATATTATATTACTTATTTATCAAATCTAAGATCATGTGTAATTCTTAAAAAAAAATAAAAAGCAAAGTATGAGAATGGTTCATGATAATCTTATCATGAACAAGATTTTAAGTATCAAACATTTAGTCAGATGTATCAAAAATCTCATCAGGTGTATCAAAAGTTGATGTCAATAAAATCTCATAAGGTGTATAAAATATTTATATATTGACTTTAACTTTTAATACTCCTAATGAATATTTTGATACACTTGACCAGATATTTAATACATTAAGACAATTTCATGATAACCTTATCAGGAACTATTTTCACACAATACCTACTCTAAAAAAAATCATGTGTAGTTTGTTAACATGGTAATTACTTTTTCTAAGTTAAACTCGGTAATTAATGTAATTTTGCTAGTCAAGTTTGAACATAATTTTATATTTGGTTGGACTGATTACATCGCAAGTAGTGTACCATACGATAGTGAGTCACATGCAATTCTTCGGAGGTGGAGTTTGAAATTTTATTCTGACGAGGACAATTGGCAATGACAGGATGGAAGTGGAAATAATTTTTCTGTCGAAAACAATCGACAGTTGTGCTATTTTGTGTAGGATTGCATTTGCATGCTCACTTTCTTTCTCTTCATCTTTTTTATTTGTCTACCAGGGATCAGAACCTTAGATGTATAGAACTTTCCTAGTTTTGGTTACCTTTCTTTTAAGAAAAATCTCTCATTGGTGACAAATTACTATGTTCATCTTCTGCACAATATATTAATAATACTGTTATTTATTAAAAAAGAATACTACTATAATATTCAAAAAAAACTAATGCTACTTTATCCGTCATAAATTTATTTTTAATTTTGCTTTTTATAGTTTTAATGTGAGAGTTGACTTATAACGTTTAAAATAGTTTTTTAATGAGGAGATATTAATCAATGTTAAGTAACTATAAAATGAACATTTTATTTGTTTAATATTTTTGACAAGGAATATCGGCACAATGCAAAATGACAACTGAAACATTAGTTCTATATTCCTGAACTAAAAGGGTATATCGACTCCGTACCAATCTTGAGATATCGGAGACAATGAGGCACTTTTTGCCATCTCATGTGCTAGTCGATTTCGCTTTCTATGCATGTATCTAATGGCCCTCACTAGGTCATTTTGTAGTTGGTTCTATATTGCATCGAGCAGCACTCTGTTCGGGCTACAACGTTTGTCTGTGTTGTTCCACAATCAGATTGCATTCAATAATTCGAAGAAGATCAAGATATCGGCCCCCTGCATTTTGAGGGCTTGTAAAATTTCTTACATTATTGCCTTTCAGTTCTGCCCCCTCGCACTATTTCCAGATACTTAATCTGTTAACCCCCTGCGGAAATGATATTGCCCTTTTTCGATCATATCTCATATCTTGTTGAAGCTATTCCTCCATCTTCGTCTATTCCTTCATCTTCCTTGAATGCAACATGTACTTTGACAAGCATTCCTTGTTGCATGTCCTCATTTTTCAGTTATTGTCAATAGTATTTGTTACTCCTCTTTTATTCATTAATGAACTCATTCATTTTCTAGAATTCTTCAAGGAACATTCTAACTCTTCTACTCTCAAAGCTGGCTTTTCTAATGAAATCTCATCGCAGGGGATTGTGTCTGAGATCACATCGTTGCGTCCATTCCCTATGCTACCATAATGAGTTCTTCATTTGATATGGGTTTCTTAGCATGGAACAAGTGCACCAGAAAGATTCTTATATCGAGCTTTTTTCCATCTCGAATTAAAGGCCACATGTTCAGGTCTTTCCATACATGCTTCATCCCGGAGCACCAAAAAAGCGTATGAGTTATGGTAGCAAAGTAGTACCCACATAGGAAACAGGCCGGCTATGTGGGAACGTGGTGAGAGTATAAGTTACGTGCAATAACTATTTTGTCATGACATATTTTCAAACAATACGTTTCAATCTTAGGTGCGATATTAAGTCTCCATGCTTTTGATCTGTGTTGCTTTGAGGACTATCTTTTGTGCATCATTTACCCAGTTTTGATGTTGTACTTTTCTTTAGGCTTCGGTCTCCAATAGAATTCATCCTCCCTATTAACATGCAGTAGTGGGGTTCTAAATATTGGCTCCCTCTCATATGGTAAAAAAGCCTGATTGACCAACTCGGAGTCCCATTTTCCTTCCTGAATAATGAACCTAGAGACCCTTTAGCCAATTACAATTCGAGGGTGAATTTGACCGTTTTGAAGACCATTTACCCATGCATATTTGAATATCGTTATTATCTTTCCATCTCCAATTCTCCATAAAGTGCCTTTTTCTAGTAAGCATTTACTCAACATCAAAGATCTCTGTACAAACGATAGGTTACTTCCCAATTCCGCCTCTATAATATTGACGTATTTAAAGTATTGAGCCTTCATAACATGTGCAAGAAGTGTGCTTGTTGGGACGATGCTTATTTTTATTAGATCATAAAACCACTGATGATTTTCCTGAGTCTTAGTTACTGAACCTTGTTAGTCAGGTTTAGTCTTTTGTTTACAAAGAATTAGCAGAGGGGGAACTAGCTGAGGAAGCATTGACTCAAACCTTAAAACTCAGAAAGTATTCCATACCTGACCTGAAAGTTTAAGCCTTTCTAATTAGCTGACTAGTATCGATCAAGATGAAGGGAGAAGACCTTATGGTCCAATAAAGACTCAATAGAACCTGAAGGAGTCAGGCTACGTGAGTATTTGGATTACTTGTATTAGGAGAAAAGTAAAGGCTGCAAAAGAGATGTTCAGCTAAGAGTCATTTGTCCGAAATTAGAGATCGTCAATAAGTGATCAGATAAGAAGAACCTCAATAAGTACTGATTAGATAAGACAAATATGCAATCCAAGTCTGACTCTGAGTTCATGTCGAATCCAAAGGATGAGAGCTAATGAGAAGATGACACCTATGTACGGACCTGGTGTTGAAATCTTACATAATCTGAAAAAGTAAACAGCGCGCAAAAAATTTTTATCACCAAAGAATCATAGGGTAAAGACATTGAACATTTTATATCCATTTGTTACTCCTATAATAGCAAGCTTAGAAGCTATCTCACCAACGGATAGTTTTTCAAAGATGGCTACAAATACAGAAGACCTTGCACCCAAAAAAGATAATAAAAAATTTCTAAGTCAAAATTAACTAAGTGTCTACTGCGTTCAAAAGCTCACAAAAATTCTAAAGGACTTTCCAAATTTCAAATTTTGTTTGTGCTAGAGGATAGAGTCATTTCTGTATTGGAGCTCACTGTAATATCCTAAGCTTAGAGAGATAACCTAATTCCGAAGTTTTTGGTTTATCTTGTAAAGGTTATCCCAGCTTAAGTTGGAATCCAGAATTCTAAACCACTCTAGATCGAGGTGTGAGATAGAGCTGGTGAGGTTGGTTGTGTTGTAAAAGGACTAGAACTCTTAAAATTCAAGGGGTCAATATCCATAGAGGGGATCTTTTTACCATGGTGCACCATGGCAAGTTAAAAATAAGGGTCAATATCGTAAGAGAGGATCTCTTGACTCCAGTGCACCTTGACACATTAAATACACGTACCTAATTCTAAGAGTGGATTTCTCATGTTAAATCAGGTCGTAGATGTAGGAACTTGAGTTCTTTGAACCATGTTAAAATACCTTTGTGTTGTTTATTACTTTATGCATATTAAATTGTCATATCATAGCATTCAACATTTTGTTGTCAGGATAGACTCAATCTATACTAATCTCAACTGGTGCACTAAACCTCTAATCATTGCTTTTCAAAGACTAAGTTAAAAGCTTTCAGAAAATCAAAACGAGTAGAACATAGGGCTCAGACTTCCGCACTCAGGTTTGTTACGATAGTTATCCAATTGATAGACTTCGACCTCTCAATAGGTGAGTTATCTCAACTGAGCCTCACCAAGCAATCAGGAATTCAACGAATTTGAATCCTGATCTGACAGTCAACTCGACTTCAGGTCAGTGAGTACCCTCAATTTAAGATTGACAGAATTCCCTTAGGGATCTTGCAAAAATATTTGACGTCAGTGTATTCCTCCCTATACACTGATCAGACTCATTTGGGACCAAGAAGTGTTATCAAAGCAATGGTTCAAATAACCACTGTCTTTGAATATCAACTGTTCCTCTACGAACTTTTGGTGATCATCTGAATAGATCTAGGTTTCTGAAAAGTTTTGTTGGGACAATCTGAGTGTTTTGATTAGATCCCAAAACCCATTGATGAATTTGCCTAAGTATAGTTCATCAGGATGATAGGCTCAGGATAGATAGGGGGAACGTACTGAGGAGTGAAGACTGATGGAGATGTCCTTGAAGTCTGAAGCCTGAAGGCTCTCCAACCCTGAAGGATTGATCGTCCTGAAGATGATCAACCTGAAGCTGAACCTGAAAAACCAAGGAACATTCCTGAAGATGCTTAGAAGTCATCCTGAAGAAGACCACTGATCCTGACAGAACTGAGTAGACTAAGCATGCTCAGGGAAGTTTCTATCAGTGAAGGCACTGTGTAACCTTGATCAGGCTGAATGTCCTTCTGATGTTCTAAAGTCCTGACTTGGGCCTAGTATCAGTTAACCTGATATTTGTAAGTCCTGAGACCCAAAGGTTACATGTGTGAATGGAAGTCTGATGAAGCATAAAGAATGTCAGAGTCTCCAACATAAGACAAACATTTATCCTGAGTTAAGAACGGGGAACTCAGAGTTATAAATCTACGAGGATTCAGAAAGTCAATACCGACAAACTAGCCGTTGGACAAGCAACCAGTTAGAAGGTGACACCTATGTACGGAGACTGAGCATATTTAATGCTTCTCAGAGGTGCAGACGGTGGATCAGAAACTTTGCAATACTAAGGTATGGTCTCTGTCAGACAAGGACAACCAACTTCTGCACCCACCCTAAATAGGAAGGTTTGAAACGGATCCCTTCCAACGGATCTATTTCAAACCTCCCTATAAATACAGAATGCCTTGCTCCCATACAAGGCTAACGGGAAATTTCCAAGACAAACTCTCAAGATTCCAAGCACTCAAAGTTCATTTGAAGCAACACTCTGAAACCTTAAATTTCCCTAGTGTTGTAGTAGGAATCTATTCTGTATTTTTCTTAGAGTATTGATCCTATCCTTAGAACTGGTTTGTTAGAAGGATCAATACATAATAGTTGGAAAACGTGAATACCAAACCCCTCAGCTTATGAGTTGGTTGGTAGGAAGGACTGGGACTTGTAAAACCACCCATGGGTCGGTTCCTAAGAGAGGAAGTTGGCTATTCGTGTCCCTTGGCACGGAAAAATCAAGTACATATCCTCAGGGTTTTGAGGATAGCTTCCTGTTCAATCAAGTCGTGGACGTAAGAGTTGGTTATCTCCGAACCACGTTAAAAAGACCCTTGCGTGCTGATTTACTATTTGCACAGGATCATATTGTCATACATATTAAACTGAAGCATACTTGCATTCTTTCTGAAAACCATCAGGACTGACTTGTCATCTTGATCAGTAAACTGTGCACCATCCTTAACCACGTTTTCACTAAGTAAACTGATAAGTTTTCAGAACTAAAACGAGTAAACACTTAAGGGCTCACATTCCGCACTAAACTGAGCTTACTGAGATAGTAGCCCAACTGACTAGCTTCCGAGCGGTCAGTAGGATTGTTATCTCTACTGAGCTTCTGAGAGCACAACTCTGACTTAGCTTAATTGGTTCATTGCTGATCCGTCCCTGCTGCCCCTGAGGACCATCAGTAGACTGAACATTTTCAGGAGCTTCCTGACTAAGTCTGAAAGAGTATTTTCCTGAGATTTCAGGAAATTCTGACATCAGTGTATTCCCCCCATACACTGATTATACTCGTTTCGGGACCAACAAGTGGTATCTGAGCAGTGGTTCAAAAGACCACTGACTTTGTTTACCAACAGTTCCTAAGGGGAAACTTTTGGTGGTCAACTGAACAGATCTTATTTCTGAAAATTTGCATTCATGGCATCCGGTTCTAAATGCCTCAAAGGTTGTCTTCCTGAATTCTCTATTGACAATTATGATTATTTGAAATTCAGGGTCCTTGCACATCTCTACTCCATCCATGATCAGATGCCCCAGGTGATTGAGCATGGTCCGATCAGATTTATGAGGAATCTTCAGACCACCTGGCCCATAGCTGGTAATGTCCCTGTTCCGGCTGCCGGAGTTGAGCCTGTGGAGAGGTCCGTGCTTATATCTGATCAGATTAAGCAAGTCAGACTGGATAATGTTGCGAAGAACATTATACTGCACACCGTTTCTTACGAGAACTCGGTTAGGCTCATGCATCTGATAACTGCGAAGGAGATCTGGGATGCACTGAAGGAGATGAGTGAGGGCTTAGAGAAGATCAAGGAGAACAAGAGAGATCTTGCTATCAGGAAGTTTGAAGCCTTTCGGATGTTGGAAGGAGAATCCATCGATCAGATGGAAGCTCGGTTCATTAAGATGAAGAAGGAGCTAGCAACACTTGGGAAGGACTTTCCCAAGAGGGAGGTGTCGTATAAAATCCTGAACTGTCTCCCTGAAAGATGGGACACAGGAGTGATCTTGTTAAAGAACACTCAGGACCTCACAAACATTCCTTACTCTCACCTATTCTCAGAGTTAAAGGCTCTGGAATTCGACCTCGATAAGAGGAAGAAGAAGGGAGCAGTCAGTGAGGAGGTGAGTGAGGAGAAGACACCTGAGAAGGAAAAGAGTGTGGCTCTTAAAGCTACTCCTGAGCCTGAGGATGGATTTGGCTTGAAATCACTTAGAGATATGAGCAAGGATGAGCTAGCCCGGGAGTACAGCCTGATGGCACGGAGATTCGAGAAGCTGATCTCTCGTTTCGGCAGGTATAAGAAGTGTTATACTGACTCCCGTGATCGCAGGTATTCCAGCCCCAGGAGATCGAGCCCCCGGAGGGAAGAAAGGAGAGGTTCAGATTCTAGGAGAGAGAGAGAGGAGCCTGAGCGGCGCAGAGATGAGAAGAGGAGAGATGATGCTGATCCCAGAAGATTCAGCTCCAAATTTGAACGTTCATCAGGGAGCAGGAGGGAATCATCTGATAAATGGTACACTGACAAAAAGGGTATTTCTGATATAGATCAGTGTTACCACTGCCACAAGACCGGACATTATCAGTATGATTGTCCGGAGCTCAGAGCTCGAGAGAGAGAAGATCGGATAGCCAAGAGAGAGCTCAGGGCATCAGACCGGAAAGCTATGCTTGCTGAGGATTCCTCAGAATCAGATGGCCCAAGACACCGGTCCCCTGAACTCTTCTCCGATGAGGATGTATGTTCTTCTGCCTCTTCTCCTGATCACGCACCTGAGCTTAGCTCAGACTCAACAGGAGAACTTGGCCTTCAGCTCGCCCTAGAGCAATTGATGGTTGACTTCTCAAGGCTGGAGGAGACTCATATTCACACAGTGGATGTGAATGCACAACTGAGTGGGGAGAATGATCGGTTAACTGAGTCTCTCAGGATGAGAGATACTGAGGAAACCTTCAGACTAGTAGATCTTCAGGAAGAGTTACTTCATGCTCGGAATAAGCATGATGAAACTCCACTGGAGGTTGAAAGACTGAAAGGTGTAATCAGCTCACTGATTGAGACTCGTGACATTGATCTGTTCCTCGCTCAGGAACAGCTGATGATTGAGCGAATTGCTCTGAGATTGATGTTCGAAACTGAGTGGCAAGCTCGCCTTTGTGCTGAGCAAACTGCTTGGGATCTTGAGCTGATCTCAAAGGAGAATGCTCATGAAAAACTGGTGCTTCAGTACACCACTTAGATTGAGGCCCTGAAAAAGAAAAATGGGCACCTTGAGGAAAAGCTGAAGACGTTACACACATTTTCCCAAGTGGTTGATGAGTTAACAAGTTTTTCTTAACTGATTGATGGTGCTAAAGCTGGGTTAGGCTATGATGCCTCAAAAGACCCAAAGGGCAAGAAGAAGAGAGGTGCTTCAGGGAGCAACTCTCAGAAGAAGTTTGTCCCTGCCCAAACTGACGACAAGAGCCTAAGTGTTGCTCGTCAGGATAAAGGCTAAGGGAAGGAGAAAGTGCCTGAACCTGTCAGGCAATTGACTGAGGAACCCAGGCCAAAACCTAAGGGAAAGGCCAAAGCTCCTCATCCTGAGCCGAGGAAGACAGACCAAAGAAACTCCAAGGCTCAGCCAAGGAATCCTCAGGCTGGAAAGAATTCTGCCCCAAGCACTTCTCAGGCTCAGCCTCAGAATGCTCAGGGTATAAGGAATTCTGGTCAGGGGAGGCCTCACGCAATACCAAGGACTACTGAGGTCCAGAGGCCTCAGACAGGGCACAGGGCCCATCAGGAGTGTCCCAATCCTCAGAGGAGAAGGAAAAACCGAATGGCCCCTGAAAGGCAACGGAGACCTGACTCCGATAACACTCAGGCCAGACCTCAAGTGCCGAGAGGTCAGGCCCGAGCTGCTCCTTCTCCGGACAGACATCAGCTCAATGCACCCAGGCCAAGGAGGAACATGAGGCCCACACCAGGAATTAATTCAGGGCTCCTGAGACTCATTCTGACACACATACACCCTCAACTTTCCAGGCACAAAGGAAGAAGAGGACAGTGTATGTTGATGTTTCAGGGAGACAAGTTTACACTTCTGATGCCATCAGAATTGTTAAACAAATCTGGATCCCGAAGGGTATGGCTGACTCTGTAGGACCCAATACGAGGTGGGTACCTGAGGCCTGATTCTTTTTAGGTCGCTGCGGGCTACAAGAAGAACAAGAAGGATCTGATGAAGGACTGGTACTTGGACTCAGGATGTTCCAGGCAAAAGACCGGATTTCGTGATCTCCTTCAGGACTACGTAGCTCAGGAAGGCCCGCAGGTAACCTTTGGTGATAACTCTAAGGGTTTCACCAGAGGATTCGGTACCCTTGTTGTTGGTTCTGTGAAAGTGCTTAATGTATCCTATGTTGAGGGTCTTAGGCATAACCTACTTTCGGTCAGTTAGTTTTGTGACCGAGGATATAGTGTAGAGTTTACCTCTAACATCTGCCTTGTGAAAGACAAATTTACACTGCAGGTGCTGATTACAGGTGCCAGGAGAGGGAATGTATATTTTGCTGACTTTAAGAGCAGCTCTCTTGAAACCTGTTTGGTCGCTAAGAGCTCTTCTGAGCTCAGTTGGCTTTGGCATAAACATCTGAGTCACTTAAACTTCAAGATTATTTACAAAATCTCTCGACTTTCTCTTATAGAAGGTCTATCTAATGAAGTTTTTAGCAAAGACCACGTGTGCGGAGCATGTCAGGAAGGCAAGAAAACCAAAGCTTCATTCAAGGAGAAAGATGTCTTCTCAACTGACAGAGTGCTTCAGCTCCTGCACTTGAATCTCTTTGGTCCGATTACTCCTGTCAGCATGAATGGTAGGAAATATACCCTTGTTGTTGTTGATGATTATTCCAGGTACACATGGGTGATTTTCTTGCAGAACAAGAAGGAGATTCATGTCAAGCTTCCAGAGTTACTCAAGAAATTAAGTACTGAACAGGGTTAGAGCATCGTCAGGATCATATCAGATCGGGGAATTGAGTTTATTAACTCAATTATAACTGATTTTTGTACTAACCTTGGTATTGCTCATGAGACTTCTGCAGCCAGGACCCCTCAGCAAAATAAGGTAGCTGAAAGAAGGAATCAGACCCTGAAGGAAGCTGCCAGGACCATGTTGGCTGAGTCAGGAGTACCTAAGAAGTACTGGGCTGAAGCAATCAACACTGCTTGCTACACTCAGAACCGATCTATACTGAACAAACAACATGCTCAGACACCTTATGAAACTTGGAACAAAAGGAAGCCTCACATCTCCTATTTCCATATTTTTGGGTGTAAGTGTTTCATCCTGAACAATGGGAAAGACCAGCTGAAAGCCTTTGATAGCAAGTCTGATGAGGGAGTTTTCTTAGGATACTCCTCAGTCAACAAAGCTTTCAGGGTGTACAACTGTCGGACCCTTTCTGTGGAGGAAACACCTCATGTTGTGTTTGATGAGACTGCATCAGTGCGTAGAAAATAGGTTCGGAGTCCTGACACTGAGGGGGTTACCAACAGGGTGACAAGACTGAGCCTGAAGAATCCTGAGTTCAAGATCAAAATGGTGAATGCTCCCAAGGGATTGGATGATGATGATGATGATGATCAGGATGGACCTCAGGCCAACCCTCAGCAAGCCCTAGCCTCAGAGAATGTTGAGTCTCAGACGGAGGCACAGACTCAACCTGAGGTACGTATTGTCTATGATAATGCTTCTGCACCTGAGACAGTTACTGAGCCCAACTCTGTAGGGGGAAACAGTGTCCCTGATATTGTACAACCCTCAGGAAATGACTCAGTATCCCCTGTTCTTGCTCGTTCCGCTTCTTTGCCTGTTATTGTAGAGACTAACATTTCAGGATCAGGCGAAGGAACTTAAACAGCTCCCAGTGCAGCCGTCAGCAGGAGGCGGTGGCTAGATGATCACTCATTGGCTGACATCATTGGTGCTATGTTCTGTTGTTTCCTGAGTAATCAGGAACCTAAGAGCATTGAAGAAGCTCTTGCTGACTCCAATTGGATCCTGGCCATGCAGGATGAGCTCAATCAGTTTGAGCGGAATCAGGTTTTGGAGTTAGTTGATAGACCTAGGCGTCAACATGTTATTGGCAAAAAGTGGGTGTTCAAGAACAAGAGGGATTAGAAGAATGTTGTTGTCAGGAACAAGGCCAGGCTGGTGGCTAAGGGATACTCTCAGGCCGAAGGAATCGACTATGATGAGACCTTTGCTCCAGTTGCAAGGTTGGAAGCAATTAGGTTGTTCTTGGCTTATGCAAAATTTAAGAAGTTCAAGGTGTATCAGATGGACGTAAAGAGTGCTTTTATGAATGGTGTACTGAATGAGGAGGTTTATGTGGAACAACCTCCAGGGTACGAAGTCGGTGACAAG
Source organism: Prunella vulgaris (assembly GCA_026898435.1). Taxonomy (NCBI): domain Eukaryota; kingdom Viridiplantae; phylum Streptophyta; class Magnoliopsida; order Lamiales; family Lamiaceae; genus Prunella; species Prunella vulgaris. The sequence goes on along the minus strand of JAPKLY010000797.1, from coordinate 40,198 downwards.
GTTTATCACCTGAAGAAAGCCCTTTATGGCCTGAAGCAAGCCCCCAGGGCTTTGTATGATACACTCTCTCAATTCCTGATAGACCACGGTTTCGTGAAAGGAACAGTGGACAGGACCCTCTTCAGGATTTCCGGAGGGGAAGACATTCTCTTGGTTCAGATTTATGTGGATGACATAATATTTGGATGACCAAACTTGAAGCTTTGTGAAATTCTCAAAGCTGATGACGGGAAAGTGTGAGATGTCAATCATGGGAGAGATGAACTTCTTTCTAGGTCTTCAGGTCAGGCAATCTGACTCCGGAATCTTCATAAATCAGTCCAAGTATGCGAGGGACTTGATTCAAAAGTTTGGAGTTCAGACCAGCAAAGTCTCACGTATTCCCATGAACACAAATGAGAAGTTGGATCCTGTCAAGGAGGGGACCTCAGTGAATCAGACTGAATATAGGGCATTGATTGGAACTTTATTGAACCTGACTGCATGTCGTCCTGACATCACTTATGAGGTCGGAGTTTGTGCAAGGTATCAGTCTGATCCGAAGAAGAGTCATCTAGAGAGTGCCAAAAAGATACTGAAATACCTGAAGGGTACAGTCAACTTAGGACTTTGGTATCCCTCTAATGACGACCTAGAACTGACTGGCTATTCTAATGCTGATTATGGAGGCTGTAGGCTTGATAGGAAATCAACTACAGGCACTTGTCAGTTTCTAGGTAGTAAACTGATCTCTTGGTTTTCTAAGAAGCAAACCAGTGTTGCAACGTCTACTACTGAGGTTGAGTATATGGCGGCTGGCAGTTGTTGCTCCCAGATCCTTTGGTTGAAGCAACAACTGAGAGATTACCAAATAGAGGCCACTGAAGTTCCAATTTATTGTGACAACAATAGTGCCATTGCCATATCCCCAAACCCAGTCTTACACACCAGGTGTAAGCATGTAGACATCTGGCTTCACTTTATCAGAGATCATGTTGAGAAGAAGGATATAAGGATGGAGAGGATCCCTACTGACATGCAGATAGCTGACACCCTGACTAAGGCTTTGCTTGAAACCAGGTTTGTTGAGTTGTCAGTGGAGTTAGGACTTCTTGACCCAGGAGTAGATGGTTCAGTATGAACCTGAGTTCAGGTTTGAACAAGGTGGTCAGGAGGAATGACTAACCCAGGATCAGGTTGCAGAAAGATGGATGACGTTCAGGGGGAACAGACATCAGATTTGGATCTTCAGGATCAGAATAGAGTTAGGTTCTGGACACAGAGCTCAGGGCTTGTCACTCTGATCAGACTCAGAGGTATCAGTCAGGTTTCTATATCTGACTAACTGGTATGTATTATTGAACCTTGCTTTAATTATGACTTGCTTGCATCATTTCTAATCATGTCTGACACTACATCAATCATAGGATTTTAAAATCGCATCCCAGCCGTTCATTTATTATTCAGTTTTTATTAAATGCAATTATTGGAATTTATTTCAAACATGCTCTGACAAGCATTAAATGCATTTGTGGGCGGGAACAGTTTTCTATAAAGTTTAAATAATTAGCTTCGAAAACTGAATTTGGTAAAGTTTTATTCCGGATATACCCCTTCATCTAATCTGTTGAATTTCAAAAGACTTTCCATCAAAACCGTCCATTAAAACTGAAGTTTTGGGTATAAAAGGAAGGATTATTCATTGTGCACAATTTACGCACCCATATTTTCTTAACCCATATTTCTTGCAACCTTCTATCTCTCTTTCTTGCATCCATGGCTTCCTCTGCTGCTCAGTCTGTCAAAAACACGAAGAGATTCCACAATGCAATTTCTGAAGTGGAATCGAAGGTCTCTTCTGAATGGTTGGTCGATTTCACCCATTGTGCCACCATTAAAGAGCTCGGACAAGTCTACGGGGCCTTGAACAATGCTGGGCTCATGGACTTCGTCTCGAAGAAACCAGCCAAAGTTTGCCCACATCAGATCATAGCCTTCTACGCCAACATGTAGATGAATGCTGACGATGAGTGGGAATCAGTGATTCCACTCAGAAGATCTGTGGAGAAGAATGGAAAGAAGGTGGTTCAACACTTCGTCGAGCGGATCAAGGTCAGGGATCTAATCAGGAAGACCTATAATCTGGCTCACTCCATTGAGGATAAACAACTGGTCGATCTGACTGCATACAAGGTTGGTGAGGAACAAGGCTGTATGAACGAGTTCTTGATCGTTCCCCAGGAGATTTTCAGAATAATGAACAAGAAACTCCTGAAACCTGAATACATGCTGCTATTCGAGGTTGTTGTCCAGATTATAAAAACTCCTGAAACCTGAATACAAGATCAGGGGCTTGGCTGCCATAGTGGACAACGCTCAAATTGACTGGGAGGAGTTCTTTCTTCAGAAACTCATCCAGGAGTCCAATAAAGTCAGAATGATGGGAGATAAGATTGTGCTTGACAAAAGCCCTCATTTCGGATCAAGGATTTCTGTAATGCTTCAGGACTTCCTTGGAGATGTGGACAAGGAGGGTTGTGACGACTTCAAGGACAAGCATGTCCTTTTCAAGAACTCAGCTGATACGATCAAGAGAATGCTCGACACGTAGATAAAGAAGGTGCGGAGAGGAAAAGGCAAGGGCAAGGTAGCCAGTTCCAAAACTGAGGACGAGCCTGTGAAGAAGGCCCCGATGAAGGTGAAAGTGAAGGGAATCACCATCTCGGAGCCCGCTGAGAAGAGGTCGCTGATGAGGGACGAGCCCTCAGATACTGAGTCTGACCAACCTGAACTGAGGTCAATTTCAATTGCCAAGCCAGCTGTGCTAATATCTTCTGTGGCACCTTCGGGAGTTCCCTCGTCAGAACCTACGGTGGCTTCTGGTACTGAGAAGATGCCTCGGTAGGAGGTGACTTAGGTCGAGGGGGAACAAGAAATTCAGGATGTCATGGTGGCAGTTAACCCTGAAGTGGTTGTGATGGACGTAGTCCATGCAATCGGGAAAGGTGATGAGGCTCAGACGGAGCCGAGTGGAGGAGCTCAGGAGGAGCTAGGAGAAGAGGTGTTGGAAGAAGAAGTGGAGGCCCAGCATGGGCGAAGCAGCAGTACAACTGATGGCTCGGAGGAGCATCAGGATGAGGAAGAAGGAGGTGAAGAAGGCCAAGGTGAATCGGCCCCTGAGGATGATGCCCCAGTGCAAGAAATGGCTCCAAAGACCTCGAGTTTGACTGCCTTCGAACTTAACGTCAGATCTCAAGCCATCAGGTTCGTGTGGCAGCACTTACCTGAGCTGAAAGATCCCTTCAGGGAGGAGGCCATCAGACTGAGGATGCTTGTAATCATACGCCGATCATCTCTTCCAGAACTGACGTCTCTGATTGAGGATAAAGGGGTGGATGTCCTGAGGGACCAGGAGCAAATTCTGTGCGATCAATTTTCCATTCGATCATATGCTCAAGTCCTTCTCAATGAGGACTTTATCAGGGTTGTGAGGGCACACAATCCCGATGCTAGTCAGACCCTTGTGCCTGCTACTGCTGAAGGTGCACAACCTAGTGCACCGGCCGATGACGCACTCCCCGGGGCCGGGATTGTTGAGGCTCAAGGAGAGGCCCCAGTTGTAGCTTCAGGGAAGTCCACAAGGAGGAGGAAGAAGAAAAGTCGGACCATCTCATTGGGAGTGTCACTGATGGGCTGGAGTTTACTCAGTAAGATCGCCCGTCAGCAAGAGAAGCTGAAGAAGCTGACGGCTGCTTTCACTAAGGCAAGGATGGAAGACACTGAACGATTCCTGAGCCTTGAAAGACAGAGATCCTCTGAGGATGCTACTATCTCTGACCAGATTCAAAATTCCGTTAACTCAGCTTTGAGTGGCCTGGATAACAGGATCAAAGCACTTATTGCTGAAGCTCTGGGAGGCAGGAGGCCCAGGTCAGGGAAGTAGCTAGGAAAGAAGCCCAGTCGGAAGATGCGTCTCTCTTGAGGAAGGTAACTGAGAGCATGAAGAACTCTGATGATGCATGGCAGAAATCCTTCACAGCTTTGATGAACGATTGCTCAAGTCAGAAGAACGAGCTGACTGTCATGTAGAAGAAGTTCGACAATCATCTTTCCGAAAGCATAGTCAGGGCAGAGATGACTGATATGCTGGCTTCTGACCTGAAAGTGGTTGCTGACCAGGCTGCTTCGCAGGGGATCCTAATCGGGGATATCAAGGCCAAATTGGACAAGGAGGAGGATGCCCCTGATGCTGCCAAAAAGGGGGAAGGAGTGAAGAAGAAAAATCCTAAGTTCGAGACTTCCAAGAAGAGGAAGGCTACTGATCAGCCTGATCCTGAGGAAGTTCAAGAACTCTTGGATGAATGCAATGAACAGCTCTATCCTGGTAATCCCTTGGTGGTAGCAAAGAAGAAGCAGAAGCAGATCACTTTGGAGACTGCACTAAAGGTCAGGTCTCAGGATACAAAAATCGAAAAACTTCAGGGTCAACTTGATGCCCTGAAGGAAAAGGAGAAAACTGAGAAGAAGAAGAAGAAGAAGAAGCCTGAGCCTGGTGCAGTAAAGAAGAAAGCTGCAGGTCAGAAGAAGAAAGCTCTCGTAGAGTCGTCAGGGCCAATTCCCTTTGAGTACGTAGACAACTTTAACCCTCCTGAAATGAACGAGGTCTAGGTCCCGGTCAAGAAGGAGTTCGTGGAGAAGTATTACATATATGGAAACTGGCTGAAGTTTGAAGGTCATGACAAGAACGCAATATTCAATGAGTAGATGACCATACACTATCCTGACTTGTTCGCCGAAATTGACAGATTTACTGACAGAGCAGGCGCTCAGATCAAAGCTCCCGATATTATCGTCTACGTCCCTCCACTCCTCGAAATTAATCATCACCTGAACCGAAGTATTATTCAAGCTGAAATGAAGATGGTCGCTCAGAACTGCGGAGCACTTCAGGATGTTGATCTTTTCCATGCCGTGAAGCTGAGAGTCCTGGCCAAGTATGGACTCTCACTGGAGAGATGGGACGATGAAGACTGAAGAGTAGTCTGTCAGGATTAGATGTTTCAGGAATTGTTGTAATAGTTTCAGGATATTTTGTACTTCTTTTATCAATCAATGAAATTATTTATATTCTTGAGACAACAACTCGTTGACTCCTGATTTACTTTTCTGCTCTTTATCAAGAACTGTACTAGCCCTTTCCTATTTCCATCTTATAGAAGAACTAAGGACCTGATATAGGTTCCTGAACTGAATACTGATTATATCAGTAACTTGTTTAGATGATAGGATTTTTCTAAGGGTTTTGGCATCATCAAAAAGGGGGAAATTGTTGGGACAATCTGAGTGTTTTGATTAGATCCCAAAACCCCTTGATGAATTTTCCTAAGTATAGTTCATCAGGATGATAGGCTTAGGATAGATAGGTTAGAATAGATATTTCTATTCACAAGTATTCAGTTCAGGGGGAACGTACTGATGGAGACGTCCTTGAAGTCTGAAGTCTGAAGGCTCTCCAACCCTGAAGGATTGATAGTCCTAAAGATGATCAACCTGAAGCTGAACCTAAAAAACCTAGGAAGACTCCTGAAGATGCCTAGAAGTCATCCTGAAGAAGACCACTGATCCTGACAGAACTGAGTAGACTAAGCATGCTCAGGGAAGTCTCTATCAGTGAAGGCAGTGTGTATAACCTAGATCAGGCTAAATGTCCTTCTGATGTTCTTAAGTCCTGACTTGGGCCTAGTATCAGTTAACCTGATATTTGTAAGTCCTGAGACCCAAAGGTTACACGTGCGAATGGAAGTCTGATGAAGCAGAAAGAAAGTCAGATTCTCCAACATAAGACAAACATTTATCTTGAGTTAAGAACGAGGAACTCAGAGATATAAATGTACGAGGATTCAGAAAGTCAATGCCGACAAACTAGCCGTTGGACAAGCGACCAGTTAGAAGGTGACACGTATGTACGGAGACAGAGCACATTTAATACTTCTCAGGGGTGCAGATGGCGGATCAGAAACTTTGCCATACTAGGTATGGTCTCTGTCAGACAAGGACAACCAACTTCTGCACCTACCCTAAATAGTAAGGTTTGAAACGGATCACTTCCAACGGATCTATTTCAAACCTCCCTATAAATACAGAATGCATTGCTCCCATTCAAGGCTAACGGGCAATTTCCAAGAGAAACTCTTAAGATTCCAAGCACTCAAAGTTCATTTGAAGCAACACTCTGCAACCTTAAATTTCCCTAGTGTTGTAGTAGGAATCTATTCTGTATTTTGCTTAGAGTTGATCTTATCTTTAGAACTGATTTGTTAGAAGGATAAATACACAATAGTTGGAAAACGTGAATACCAAACCCCTCAGCTTGTGAGTTGGTTGGTAGGAAGTACTGGGACTTGTAAAACCACCCAGGGGTCAGTTCCTAAGAGAGGAAGTTGGCTACTCGTGTCCCTTGGCACGTAAAAATCAAGTACCTATCCTCAGGGTTTTGAGGATAGCTTCCTGTTCAATCAGGTCGTGGACATAGGAGTTGGTTATCTCTGAACCACGTTAAAAAGACCCTTGCGTGCTGATTTACTATTTGCTCAGGATCATATTGTCATACATATTAAACTGAAGCACACTTGCATTGTTTCTGAAAACCATCAGGATTGACTTGTTATCCTGATCAGTAAACTGTGCACCAGCCTTAACCACGTTTTCACTAAGCAAACTGATAAGTTTTCAGAACTAAAACTAGTAAACACTTAAGGGCTCACATTCCGCACTAAACTGAGATTACTGAGATAGTAGCCCAACTGACTAGCTTCCGAGCGGTCAGTAGGATTGTTATCTCTACTAAGCTTCTGAGAGCACAACTCTGACTTTGCTTAACTGGCTCATTGCTGATCCGTCCCTGCTGCCCCTAAGGACCATCAGTAGACTGAACATTTTCAGGAGCTTCCTTACTAAGTCTGAAAGAGCATTTTCCTGAGATTTCGAGAAAATCTTACATCAGTGTATTCCCCCGCCATACACTGATTATACTCATTTCGGGACCAACAAGTTTGCATAATGTCTATATTCAGGAAACTCTAGGCCACTCTACCTGAATTCTCTATTACTAACTATGATTATTGGAAATTCAGGGTTCTTGCACATCTATATGCCATTCATGACAAGATGTACTGGGTCATTGAAGAAGGGTAAATCACCTTTCATGACGGATGCATCAACTACATTCTCAGTTCAAGAGAATGTACAAGTTCCTGCCCCAGTGTTTACCTATTTTAAGTACAACACGCAAGTGCACATGTTCGTATGTGGATTGGCAAGTGACCAAGTTAAAATATCACTCCAAGGGAAACAATGATTCGTATGCAAAGGTTTGTATGTTTAGCAAAGTAATCAACTAAGAAATTCAAATGGCAATGTCTTGATTCTATCTACTTAGGCAAGAGAATAAAATCTATCTATCACTTTAAGCAAGTGAGCAAGTGTTGGAGATGTGTCATTGAGGTAATTCAGTTATGGAGTCATTGAACTATTGGTACTTCCTAGAAAGCATGAGTGTCACTAGGTGCAAGAATTAAGTCTTAAGACTCTATCAAGTGTCTAAATTCTCACTTAAACACCTAATACTCCAATTAAGTTGTTCTAGGATTCATGCAATTCTCATTGTCTTAGAAATCATAACACAAACACTTGGTTTGCACAATTATCAATTAAGAACAAAATAGAATCAACTAAATTCTCATATATTGTCAACCCAATGATAGATCAAAACATCAAAAATCACCTACCAAGAGTTCTATCAAATACTAATATAGAGAATTCATCCACATAGTTAACTCACACAAGCATTGGAAGCACAACAATTCTATTACCCCACAATATCCATATCCATTATGAACAAAGAGATTAGCCTATGGTTAATTGTTTAGGAAAAACAACAATTGACATATAGAAATCATATCAAATACAAAGATAGTAAAATAATATGAAAACTTATCAATGGTGATTAATATGAAGAAATACCTCAAAATAGCAAACTCCAATCCGTAACTCGAATTTCAAAATCCTACAATACAAACGTAGACAATTGAATGGGGAAGCTAACAGTATACTTGGATTGGAAATCTAACGTCCTTGACCGTAAGTAATAGAAAAAATGAAATGTAGAATTAAAGTTTCAACCACAAGTAACCTCTCTCTAACTTCTACCTAATCTAAGATTTTAGAAATGATCAAAGTTCATTCAAAATCTGAATTGAGGCCTATTTATAGGTGCCAAAACGTGATGACTAGATTGTCCTTCATTAAAAGGATGAAATGTCAAAATTGCTTTTAAAAATGCCTCTTTGGACCCTCGCTCGACCTGGCACTGGACCAGGGAAGAGGTGTCACTCAACCTGCCTTTGTCGAGCACTGCATCAGGCTGGAGGCAGTGCACTTCTCACTTGAGCAAAGGAGAAAGACCACTCGACCAGAGTGTATGAGCCGCTCGACCTATATGTAATTTCCTGCTCCTCATTTATGACTTTCTCCGATTTGGTCTGTTGACACTTTTATGCTTCCTATAGTCTTTCTCTTAGTCTTCCAAACTCTTCTTCACTCTTGAATCATCTCATTGCACCTTTCTCTTCATCATCTACCTGATTTTGCCCATTTTCACCTATAAATCCAACTTTTATCCACACAAGGGTGATTATAGTAATATATCATGTAATAGGGTAAATAATGCACATAAATCATTAGATATCATGCTCAAATACACATATATTGTTGCAATTATTACCCTAATCACACCCTAAACTAGATCGTTGCACGACCTCGGGCAATGAAGCAATAAGATAATGGAAATAATTGTATCAATGAGTAATCAACACATAATCAAATGCAACATACACATCCTCCAATTCATGCACATAAATCAATGTAATCTCAACTCATCCATAATCCACAAAAGATTAAATCCACATATTATCAAATCCATGAATCACGATCCTCTTGAAAAAGTGTTTCACTCGACTCTCAAGTGTATAAGGCTTCATTTCACTCAACATCACACAAGGCACACTAACTACCATAAGCTTGACAAGAGTCTCAAATTGTCCACCACTTGTTGGACAATCTATTAACAAATGAATGATGGCTTTACTTTGGTTGTAGTTTAGGCTTTTTGGTAAGGTAGGGAATTTTGGATACAAGTGACTAACGATTAGTAGAGCATAGAAGTAAGCATTCAAGATCATCCATACTACACAAATACCATCACAATTCTTTTTGCTCAAAGCAAATCTTCATTATGCATGAATCACGATCAAAATTCTTTTTCTTTATCACAGAATTATTCCCTTTTTATCAACTTTAAGTTCTTTGTCTCAACACTAGATCAGCCCGTTCCACATTTCTTTGCCCATTCACTTCCAAAAACCATTCTTTTTTGCATATTCTCCTCATTAGGCAACCATTACTTTTTCACATCACCACCTTCCTTCCTTCTTTTACTTTACTAATAATAAGGACAAAAGAGCTAAAAAAGAAAGGAATAATGGTTCCAAACATGGTTTATCAAGGAAAATGCTTTAAGCACAAAATGGATAGCAATGAAATTCATATCATTTGGTAGGAAAATTTGGCAAAGTGACTCATTATCATAAAAAATGGCCTCTATTTATATTTGACAAACTAATTGTCACGTGTTACCTCAAACAAGACTCATGCCAAGTTATAGAGTGACTATGTGCCATGTGGATCACACAACAAAGAATCGTCATCCGTTTAAAATAGAAACGGGAATTAGGCTCAAAACTCCACGGGTTATGTGATTATGACTTATTTCATCTAAAAAATGTGTACCTCATCCATGTTTTAAGCTTCAAAGAATCAATCACATGATAAACTAACATGAGCTAAACAATATGTACATCTCATTCAAACATGCATTAACTACTTCACTAACACAATCATAATCCTATCAACATGCACTCATCTCTCAAAGGTTCCAAACATAAGCACATCAATATGAATCACGAAATCAAGGCAAAATCAAATCATCAACAACCATAGAAAAGCAATCATCATCAATCAATTCAAAGCATAGCACCAGAAATCTCAAATCAAACAATCTAAGTTAACAAATCTCCCAAAATATCTAAAATAAGAGTAACGAAAGCAAGGTAAGCAAGGGATAGGAATACGATACCCCTTCACGATGAAGTCAGTCCAAAGATATTCATTTCATTGTGGAGGGTGATCGGATCCTGTGAAATGCCCTTGGCTAATGTGCCACTTCATCATGGAATGTTGCGCCTCAAGGAGCTCTTGCATGTGACCACGGAGCTCAAGAGTGTTTCCCTCATAGGCCATTCGGAATGAGGTTTGCTCCGTCCTCATAACATCCACATCCATCCTCCAAGCGGTAACATCGGTCCTCAAGGATCGCATCTCCTCGGCCCACTCATTCATTCTAATCTCGGCTCCATGTGCTCCACCCTCTTCATATTGTGCTTCCTCTTCCATCCTTTCATCCTCATCTTTGGTTTGAGCCCTCGATTCTCCTCTAGACCTCTTGCTCTTTGTCACCCTCCTCGTTGTTCGGTGAAATGCATTTGCATACTCCACGTGTTGTTGAGTATCTAGCTTCCAATTACCTTCACCGTTTCTCCAAGTTAGGAGATCATAATTGTTGAGAGGAAATGGCAAGTCATCCGCCATCTTCCCATGGAAGCAATGAGCCTTCCTCTTCTTCACTAACATCCTTTACTTCACCATAAATGGTAGATCAAGAAACTTGAAGTCAATCCCTTCCTCATCGGGTTCCCATCCAAAACTCAAAGCAATGTGAGTGATCATCACTCCAATTGCACTTTGTTGACTATACATTTGAGTAGAAAGATGCTTGATAAGATAGGCTCCAAAACCTTTGCTCATCAATGAACCTTTCTTTCACATAGTAGTTCCTCTTCGAAACCTCCTTCACAACCCAAAAACATCGGTTAATTTCTTGAGTAGTAAGAGAATACCCCACATCGTTGATTCGGAAGTAAAGTTGAACCGGTACTCCACTATTCTCAATATATTGAAAAGTACTCAAGAATTAATGTTTAGCTTCTTGAAGGATTGATATGGATGTGCAGCAACTTTCCCCCATCCAATATCCCCAAACAACTCATCAATGTCATCCCGAAAGCAAAGGAAATCCACCGTCTCCTTGTGGAAATAACGGGAGTTGGGAAGAATCCCCTTGTTTTAATGATGTAAAAACTAGTTAACCTTGAGGAGATCAGTTGAGGTGGAAGTCAGCTGAGGTGCTAGACGTCAGATCAGCTAAGGTCACGTCAGCTGATGTCATATCAGATGAGGTCAGGTCAGCCCTCACCAGGAAGACGAGGACAACTGATGGTCAACCAAATCAGCAGAGTACCACCCAGATCAGCTGAGATATGTTCAGGACAGCTATGCTTAACATACCAGCTGAGTCCTGAACATATCAGATGTGGACCACCTCCACCAGCTGAGGTCGTCTGAAGTTGTAACTTAGAAGATCTATTCACAAAAAGTCAATCATGTCAAGAGGACAAAATCACAGCAACAGCTAGATGATTTCAAGAATCATAGGCAATCAATCAAGACAATCGGATTGAAAATCAAGCCAAGATGGAAAGATATCAACCTGGAGATCAAGAATCAATCAAACACTTTCATTGATTGATTATATATTATATGGATTTCAAATCCTAGTCAACTCTAACAGCTAGTATTTGACACCTATAAATATGAGTACTAGATAGAAGATTTCAAGAAGCTACACACACGATTAAACTTGCAGAAATGCTGCATAAATTTTCTCCCTGTACTCACCATTTATTTCATATTTATTAATCCTTTGTAAAGACTTTGTACAAGTCTAGAAGTTAGATGCAAGTTTGCACTAACAAGACTTGTAAGAGAGTTTTCTCTCGAAGTTGTAAGAAAGGGAGTAAGTGAGTAGACAGCCCATCTATACCAAGTTGGGTAGAGGAGAGTGGATGTAGGACAAGTTGGTCCGAACCATTATAAATCTTGTGTCTTTTACTTGCTTTATTTATTTTCTCCTACTTGCTACACTAATTAAAAGGATTTAACTCAAAACGTTTCCACACTAAGATCACTGCGCACTCAACTGATTATAAAGTTAGCTGATTTTCAAAACAAGAAGACTCAAAGTCTTCTTTAGGGACCAACAAGTGGTATCAGTGTTGTGTGTCCAAAAGACCACAGCCTAAGAAGCTTTTGGTGGTCAGCAGGGCAGATCCAAAATCGTTTTGAAAAATCTTTGTGTGTTGTTTCTCCAAACACCTTCTGCAGGATAAGCATGTCTTACAATGGTGGTGTGTGTAACACCCCGGATCCAGAATGCTAGCCTTTGACACTTAAAGCGCTCTGAACTCGGACCTTCACTTAGTAACTAAAAATCCGAGCTTAAAATTTTCTTTTTGAAATAAAATAATATGCGTAAAAGAAATACTTTGCAGCGGAAAATCATATATAAATTGGTTAATTAAAGTTTTTTAATAAAAAAAGTCATGACTTGAAGATAAACAGTTTCTTACAACATATTCATCGAGTAATTTATAAAGGTCCATTACTCGGCATCATATTTTAAATTTGACATTTTAGAAATATTACATATTTATATTAGTAGTTATATACATATATAGCATCATATGTTATAGGGAGGTTTAGTGTCACAGCTGCAGCTCCATCCCCCCTTTCTCGTAATCTGAAAGAATTATAATCAGGGTGTGAGATAAAATCTTAGTAGGCAACCCATACACTCTTATACAGATTGACATGATCCTGAAATAGTTAAGAGTTTTACCCCTTCCTAGTTTAAGTATTAAGATTGGTTTAAGCTTTAGGTCATTGAAGATATCTTGCATTCCGTACTGTGACAACTTACCATAGTCGTACAACTTGGGGTACACTAGGCAGTATTGTCCCAACTGACGGTTCTCATGTTCGTACTGTGACAACTTACCATAGTCATACAACTCGGGGTACGCTTGGCAGTATTGTCACGACTAACGAATTTTCGTACTGTGACAACTTACCATAGCCATACAACTTGGGGTACGCTAGGCAGTGTTGTCCCAACTGACGAAATCATGCTCGTACTTTGACACCTTACCATAGTCGTACAACTTCGGGTACGCTAGCAGTATTGCCCCAACTGACGAGATTATTAGGCTTGTATTCTTATAAATATGTTCCAGATTCATATTTGGTTAGTTTGCTTCAGGAATATACACACAGTCTATAACATTATCAGCTAATAGGGATAGTGTCACCCACCTTTTAACTTTTAAAGATAAAGTTACAAACTTCTCGCAATAGGTTGAAACTTAAGAGCATATAGACATGTCCGAGCTCTGACTTGTGCCGCACTTCACCTAGCACGATTTTCTTACATCTTTAGTTATCATATTTATTTCACATAGTTGTTCTTTAATTATGTTAATCCATTTACGAATTCCAATTGTCTTTTAATTCAAAGATTTTTTATAAAAGCTTTACTTCTTTCTTATAAAATGTAATATATAGTTGGTCAAAAATATTCCTAAGTTTAACAAGGACATCTAGCTTTATTTCTTCATTGGTTTTAGAAACGAAAATGTTGATTTAATTGTAAATCAATTATACTTTGAAATTATAAGTTCTAGTACGTTTGTGTTTATTCAAGAGCACCATAAAAAATCACATACTTAGGAATATTTGCATTTAATCATCAATATAACAAAATTACACACTTATATAACAACAAATATTTACTAGAATAAGCGTCAAAAGGTTAATTAAATAGTTTATAAGTTCAACACGTTTTTGGATAAATAAATAAGCTTTTAAATAATTAATAAATTAAACACTTAAGTAAATTCAAGCATGTAGATTATAAATTGACTTAAAAACAATGCGAATAAATTTAGTTTGTGAGATTCTTTTGATTTTAGTCCTTTAACTTTTCTATAACTTTCACAATTTTATTACAGGCATTTAAACTACAAAATAAAACACAACAACTTGTAGAATTGTATATTAACATACATGGAATAAGAATATATATTTCGGGTCTTAAACGAAAATAAGTTTAAGTATAAGTCTTATCAAATTTGACATAATAAATAAAGAAACGTCGCAACTTGTTTTACAGCTACTCTGACACTTTCAAAATCCATAATTTTCGTTATAATAACACATAAGCATATATACTACATAAATATGATTTGTTATAAAACTAAAAGAATATGAAAAAAAATTATATCTTCATTTTTTCTGAAAATGGGACAATGTTTCCTTGCATTTTATTCCATTTTCAAACATTTATTTCTCCTAAGATACGGATCTTATGAATGTCAAATTTCCCAGAGTTATACTACTCCAGCTCAAGGTTATCAGCATATTTTTATTTTGTTTTATTAACAAGTGACGTAAGAGATATACGTGTTCAAAGTAGCAAGTTTGGACCGGTACGAAATTTACCCCTAAAATCTTTCCGCATGTTTTCAGCTGCACCATTACTTCTTAGTCTAAACAAAATAAAATTAAAGATACTTATAAAGTTCTAAAAATTATAAAATTGAAAATGGTGACTCTTTAACAAGTGTAAATCATGATAAAAGTTTTACTTCACAGAAAATGATTCATTCAACTTGATAACTTAAGCAAAATGTTGACAAAGGTCCAATCTGGACACATGTTTTTCAAAAATCGGTATGTCTTCATGATCAACTCTAAAAATCACAAAACTTTGCAAGAATATAGTATACTTCAATTGGAACATCTACATAAAATTTCATAAATTTCTGGTCCCTAGAAATATAGAAATCAAGCCAATTAATCAAGGCATCACAGAAATCATTTGAAGCTGAACACATCATTTTCAAAAAATTATTTCTCTCTATTCCTAAGTCTCATGATCACGACAATTACACATGTTGTAGTTCATCATTAATATATTACTCAGTAAAAATATCAAAATTTTATCATGACTACAAATATGAAAAACAACAGCTTAAAGTTACTGCTTACCAGTCTATTCAGTACAGGACACCTTAAATTAGAAAATTTGTATCTCCTTTATTTTGGCTCGAATGATCTTAAATTTTGGATATGTTTTAGAAATCTCACTGGAGGATGAACACACAAAATTTTCTACATTGTTTAAAATATAGAAATTGGATCCTCATATACAGGTGTTACAGTTTTCATCCAATTTTACATGAGTCAACTCTAGAATTTTATTTCACCTTCATATCAACTCCGATGGTCCTGAAATTCGGATATATTGTAGTCCATCATCAATTTGTCATGTAGTAAAAGTTTCATAATTTTCCTACAGCTAGAACTATAAAAATGAATTAAAGAAAATCACTCATCACATGTTCAATCGGGAAAAGATACTATGACTTCAAAAATTCAGAACTCCGTAATATTAATTCAAAACACCACAACATTTGGACAGAATGCAGTTAAGTCATATAAGAAATCACCGAAAAAGTTTCATAATTTTCCGAGCATCTAAACATGAGAAACGATCTAAAATTTGAGATATATAAGTACATAGAACATTTGTAACTATCCTTACTATCCATATCCACCACAACCCCAATACCAAAGACCACAAATCATAAACCCACTTCAAAACAATGAACCATTACTCCGAGACTACTTTGAGCCAAGGGTTAATGAGCATTATGATGGTATTGAGAGACCACCGATAGATGCTGAGAAGTTTGAGATACGAATCTCTTGAATTTGTTAAAAGAATCTCCTTTTGAAGGATCAAGTTATCGAGAAGATGTAAATGCTCATTTGAATAACTTCATGGAGTTATGTGACACGATCAAGTACAAAGGGATGTTGGATAATGAGAAGAAGCTCTGTTTCTTCAATTTTACCTTGACCGGGAGAGCTAAGACATGGATTCGATCTATGAATCCGAAGGCATCTACATGGGAGGAGTTGAGTTCACAATTTCTCAAGAAATTTTACCCTCCATCAAAGATGTTAAAGGCTAGGGAAGAGATAAAGAATTTCCGACAAAAGGCGAGAGAAACCATATCTAGTGCTTGGGAGAGGTACCAAACCTTTTTGTTGGCTTGTCCTCAACATGGTTTGAGGGATGAATATATTCTTTTGACATTTATCATAGGATTGCATGAAGGAGATAAGAATTACTTGAATTCTTGTGCCGGAGGCTCGGTTTGGACAAAGACCGTTCATCAAGTGAACGAGATCATCGAGAACATAGCTGCAAATGATGCATTTCAAAGAGAGTCCAATAGTGGAACGGGTGATCGAGTTGCACTTCTTGAGGAAAAAATGACAAATGTGTTGAATTTGGTTTATGGAGGCCAAAACCAAAACCAAGCTCCAGCTCCTATGCAAGTAAGTGTTGTCGAAAGTCTTCCTCCTCCTACTACCTCTACTCAAGACGAAGTGAATTACATGGGTCGTCCTCAATACAATAATTTTTTCCAAAATAATCAAAGGTCATATTCCAATACAAGGGAGTCCGTATCCGAATCAAAGCAACCTTCCATACAACCCTAATAGGAGGCATGAGAACTTTTCATATTCCAATCCTAAGGGGGCAATTCAATTGCCACCCGGGATTGATCCGGGGTCTAAGCCGCCTAATAATGAGGGTAAGGGGAGCATTGACGACACCTTGATGCTGATTTTGAAGAAGATGGACAAATTTGAAGTGGAATTTAGAAAGATGAATAGTGAAACGAACAAAAGGGTTGATGACTTGTACACTTCACAAGGAAATCAAATTAAGAGCTTAGAATATCAACTTGGGCAAATTGTTTCGTCCTTAAGTCCACAAGTGAATAAAGGTAAATTCCCCTCTACAACCGAAATTAATCTTCATGAGCATTGTAATTCAATTATGTGTGTGGAGGTTGCAAAGGAGGTTGGAGGGAATGATCCTTTGAAATTGTTTCATGACGAGATAGTGGAGGAAGCATTTTGTTGTGAGAGTGTGAAGTTGGTGAAGAGTGATGAGAAAGACTTGGGGGTAGAAGAAAGGGTGATGGATAAAGAGAAGAAAGAGAAAGGGAAAGTTAAAATAGGGGGTGAGGAAAGAAAGGTGGAAGATGGGAAGGTGGTTGAGAAAGAAAAGGTGGAAGTTTCCAAGGGAGTGAAAAACAAACTTGATGAGAGGCTCAAGAAATTTCTTGATTTGTTCACAAAGATGTATGCTAATATGCCTTTCAAAGAGGCTATTGAGCAAATGCCGACGTATACAAGATTCTTGAAGGATCTCATGTCAAAGAAGAAGAAAAAGGAACCAGATATTGTCAAACTCAGTCAAGAGAGTAGCAAGCTTATCATGAAGCATCTTCCTAAAAAACTCAAAGATCCGGGTATCTTTGTGTTGGATTGTCATATTTGAAGGAAGCAAGAGTATCAAGGCTTTATGTGATCTTGGGGCTAGTGTGAATGTTATGCCTTTATCTATAGCTCAAAGGCTTGGCTTGAGAGATATGAGGCCCATGTCTAGTGACCTTTATATGGCGGACAATTCAAAGGTGCAACCTAGAGGGATTTTGGAAGATGTGGTAGTTCAAATTGGTAAGTTCTTATATCCGGTTGATTTTTTTATCTTAGATGTAGAGGAGGACAAGCTTACTCCTCTAATTCTTGGGAGACCTTTCCTTGCAACTTCGGATGCATTGATTAATATTAAAAAAGGTGAGGTTACCTTGAGGATGAATGATGAGAGAAACAGTGTTAATGAAATAACCTAATCCAAATGATTAAGGAAGTAATAAGTGGAATATCGGATGACGTGTCCCATAACAACTAATCAAGCATGATGAATATGGGCAAAACCAAAGAAGATCAATAGGATAAAATAAGAATCGTCAAACAAGTAAAAATGGCCGAGCAGCAGTGCCGGAGAGGAATGGGCGAGCAGCTCACATGCTCGACCAACACCTGCCCAACACACATGCTCGCCTATTTACACATAAATAGGCGAGCAGGTCTCACAATTCTTATATTTGGCGAGCAGCTCACCTGCTCGCCCAAAGAGCTGGTCGCCAGGAATGAAGTGTTGTTCGCCTGTTTTGAATAAGATTACCAAGATCCCGTTTTCATCATTTTTAGTCAATTTTCCGTTATAATTATCTTCTTTAAGCGGTTAGGGACACTTGTAAGCTTCAGAAGAAGCGTGGCAAAGTGTATGCCACCACCTGCTTGTAAGAAATGCCTATAAATAGGCCCCCAATCTCATTTAAATGCAAGTGTTCTTAGCCTCAGCAAAGCTCTGCCGAAATCTTCAGGTAATCAAGCACTTTGCAGTTCCAATTAAACTATTCATGATCGATTGTTAGTGAAATCGCATCTAAAAGCCACATAAATGCTTTCGTTGTGGAGATTTCATTAACAATTTGGCGCTAGAAGGAGGGCCCGAACCTCCGGTTGCTGGAATTAGTAGGATTCTAAAGTGTAAACTGCAAAATTTGGATTCTGAATGAAGATCTACCACTTGTTCGCCTGAAGGAACACACCTGCTCGCTTGAATACTTGAAGGAACACGCCTGCTCGCTTAAAGATTGTGAAGAGCAAAAGCTGTTCGCTTGAAGGCTTGAAGAAAACCCACCTGGTCGCCTATTCCACCTGATCGCCTATTCCACCTGGTCGCCTGTTTTTCCACCTGGTCGCCTATTCCACCTGATCGCCTATTTCACCTGGTCGCCTGTGTATCCACCTGGTCGCCTGTCTGCACCTGATCGCCTGGTGCCACCTGCTCGCCCGGTGCCACCTGCTCGTCCACTTCTACCTGCTCGGCTCACCTACTCAGCTCAGCTGTTCGCCAAAACTGCTGGTCGCCTGTTTTCAGCTACTCGCCCATTTGTTCATTCAACAGCACAACAACTTAACCTGCTTGGTGGAAAGGAGCTGACATTACGTAGAATGTCGAGGGAAGTTTCACAACTAAGAATGACATCTCACGGGAGGAACAACGATCAACCCAATCAGAGGACCCCGACACCTGAGCACTCAACAGCAATTCGGGGTGTTGTAGGAAACCGACAACAAACCGAACCAACTGGAGTTCCTGCAGCTCACGTGGGACAGTCCCAACAATTTCCCCCTTTTTGATGATGCCAAAACTCGTAAGCAAATTTCTAACCATCTATACAATCAACTAACTTTGTCAGTGAAACAACTCAATACCTCCTGATAACTAGGCACTTTGTCTATAAGATGGAAACAAGGAAAGGGCTAGTTTTTTTTAATCAAGGCACTTTGCACGAATCGATTCGTGCGGCCACCTGCTTCGGTTCGTGTGAAGGGTCGATTTTGCACACTTTCGAGGGCTGTTTCATCTTTTTGCGCGTTTAATGAAGGGCATTTTGGACTAAACATTGTGGGCACTATAAATACCTCAAGGATCAGATTCTCAAGGCATCTAGTTCATAATCTTAGTCATATTCTTAGATTAGAGAGAGAGAGGTAGTTACTAGTTGGGTTTATAAGAATTCTTCTTACGATTTCGTCGATAACTTTTGATCAACCGCTTGGATCATTGATCCGTTAATTCCTGCATTCTCGTCTCAGCTTGGGCTACATTTCTACTGATTGAATTTCATTTTCCATTTCCGGATTGTTAGATAGCTTTTAGAGGTAATTTGTATTTTCCAATTTTCATTGTAATAGGTAATTCTTCTACATTCCTTTGTGTGTTAGTGTATGATTCCTATAGAGTAATGTGGTGTTAATGTTGATCTTATGAATGTTGTGAGTTATTGTATGATCAATTCTCAAAATTGATTGTTTGTATGAATGCTTGGAATGCATAATTGATTGAATGGACCATTAGGGAGTTAGTCTCATATGAGAATTAGGCTATTTTCCTAAATCTTCTTGTTATTAGGCCAATGCATGCTAAGTGTTTGATAAAATTCCTAAGTTAGTGAGAACTATCTTTAGTGAATAGAAAGAACAATTAGAGGCTCTAATGTGTATCTATGGAGACCTTTGCATGCTAGAGTGGCTTGCCAATTTATTGTACAATACCTCATTTCATGAATAAGCGATACATCACCATGTGAAACATAGGATAGTACACTAATACATACTCTCACAACTTGCTCACTTTGCAAAACAAGTTGATAGGTAGTTTGCTATTTTGACACACTAGTAGACATTAGATACCCATTCCCAGTTATTGCTTAATTGATTTCGAAATTGGAACAACAATTATACCTTACAATCCACCATCTCCCTGTGTTCGATAAATAATAAACTTGGTCAAACTTGCCACGACGATAACGATCACGTACACTTGCGAGCAGACACCATTTGGGCAAACAAGTTTTTGGCGCCGTTGCCGGGGAGATGGCTAGTTTGTTTGGTTAATTGTTGTTTCCTTTATTTTCGATTGGTTACTATTGTGAGAGTTTGGATACTTGTTTCTTTGTAGGTACATGCAAACAAGGAGTCAAGGGGGAGACCTATTACCCTTTGATTTAGACCTTGAAACGAGCCTACGAAGGAGAAGAAGAGAAGCTAGATTGAATCAAGAGAATATGGAGAACAACATAATTGAAGCTCGAGATGAGATTGGAGAAGAAGAGCCATTGAGACAACAAGTGCATCATGGTGATGAGCACTTGGCTCAAAGAGAGGTTCCACAACCACAACCACAACCTATACCACATCCATACCGACCTTATCCACCACCAAATCAACCTTACTATCTACCTCAATATCCCAATTACCCAAATTACCCAATAAATTAACCATACTACCCACCACCACCACATAATTACCCTTACTATCTGTTGGTCCCGAAATGAGTTAAATCAGTGTATGGGGGGGGAATACACTGATGTCAGATTTTTCTGAAAGACTCAAAAAAATGCTCTAACGCACTCAGTCAGGATTCCCTGAAGTACTCAGTACGCTGAAGGTCCACAGGGGCAGCAGGGACGGTTCAGTAACGAGTCAGATAAACTGAGTGTGAGTAATGTGCTCGGAGGCTCAGTAAAGATGAAAAACCTACTGACTGCTCGGAAGCGAGTCAGTTGGACTACTATCTCAG
>JAPKLY010000797.1:0-19118 GCA_026898435.1 Prunella vulgaris | reverse complement strand
TTAACGTGGTTCGGAGATAACCAACTCCTACGTCCACGACCTGATTTGACAGGAAGCTATCCTCAAAACCCTGAGGATAGGTACTTGGGTTTTACGTGCCAAGGGACACGAGTAGCCAACTTCCTCTCTTAGGAACTGACCCCTGGGTGTTTTACAAGTCCCAGTCCTTCTAACCAACCGATCTCACACCTTGAGAGGTTTGGTATTCTGGTTTCCAACTAAGATAGCTCTAGCAATACAAATCAATGCTAAATAATAGAGCTATCATTCTAAGCAAATACCGAGTGAATCCTACTACAACACTAGGGAAATTTAATTGCAGAGTGTTGTTTATGATATGCTTTGTGTTCTTGGATTCTTGAGAGTTTTCTCTTGGAAATTTCCTGTTAACCTTGAATGGGTGCAAGGTTCTCCATATTTATAGGCAAGATTCAAAATAGATCCGTTGGAGGAGATCAAATCAAATCTTTCCTATTTTAGGTAGATTGCAGGGTAGAAATACTGTTTGACCTACCCGCCATGCTTATTCTGGCAAGTTGTCACATCACCAGCAACTTTTTGAGACGCATTAAATGCCGCATTAAATGCTGCGCAGACTCCGTGCATACGTGTCGAAGGATCATTGGCTCTCCGCTATAACGGCTAGTTGACCTTCAGACATTTGTCCTTCCTCGTACATTCAATGCTCTGAGTCTATTGTTAATAACTCAGTCTGAACGTGTGTCTTAATGAAGTCTTACTGACATTCTTTTTGTCTCTTGTCCCATAGCATAAATAACCTTTTGCTTTGGACTTACATGATTCAGGTGATCTGAACCACAGCCTGAGTCAGGACCTATGTGCATTCAGCACAACCTGATAGGTTATTCAGCTCAGCATGTGTTACCTTTTTACTTCGGACTTACAGGATTCAGGTGAACTGAACCAAGGCCTAAGTCAGGTCCTATGTGCATTCAGCACAGCCTGATAGGTGACACTTACTCTTCACTGACTGACTTCTATCCTGAGTATGCTTAGTGTACTCAGTAGAAACATCAGCCAATGGTACTTCAGGATTGACTTTAGGATGAATCAGCAGGCTTCGATCTTCAGCTTCAGAACAGACGATCTTCAGCGAGACTGACTGACTCCTTCAGGATGGTTTACACTTCAGACTTCAGTAAATTGGGTCATCTCCAATATTCTTCAGTCTTCAGCACGGTCCTCCTGTACTGAATCTCTAACCTAACTATCCTGAACTATTTTATCCTGAACAACTATACTTAGGCAAATTCATAAGGGGTTTTGGGATCTAATCAAAATACTGAGATTGTCCCAACACTATCCATACCCACCACCACCTCGTCACCAAAGACCACAAATTGTGAACCCACCTCAAAACAATGAACCACTACTTTGTGACTACTTTGAGCCAAGAGTTAATGAACACTATGATGGTATTGAAAGGCTACCGATAGATGCTGAGAAGTTTGAACTTAATACTAATCTTTTGAAGTTGTTGAAAGAGTCTCCTTTCGAAGGATCGAGTGATCGAGAAGATCCAAATGCTCACCTCAATAACTTTATGGAAATCTGTGACACAATAAAGTATAAAGGGATGTCGGATAACAAGAAGAAGCTTCATTTCTTCACCTTCACCTTGAAGGGTCGAGCTAAGATTTGGATCCAATCAATGAACCCGAAAGCAGCCACATGGGAAGAGTTGAGCTCTCAATTTCTCAAGAAATTTTACCCTCCATAAAAAATGCTAAAGGCGAGGGAAGAGGTAAAGAATTTGCGATAAAAGTTGAGAGAAACCATATCTAGTGCTTGGGAGAGGTATCAAGCCTTGCTTTTGGCTTGCCCTCAACATGGTTTGAGGGAGGAAGACATTCTTTTAATGTTTACCATTGGATTGCATGAAGGAGACAAGAATTACTTGAATTCTTGTGCTGGAGGTTCGGTTTGGATGAGGACCGTTCGACAAGTGAATGAAATTATTGAAAACATCGCTACAACGATGCATTTCTAAGAGAGTCCAATAGTGGAATGGGTGATTGAGTTTCCCTCTTGAGGAAAATATGAGAAACGTGTTGAACATGGTTTATGGAGGCCAAAACCAAAACCAAGCTCCAGCAGTGTTGTCGAAAGTATTCCTCCTCCTACTACCTATACTCAAGAAGAAGTGAATTACATGGGTCGAACTTAATACAACAATTCTTTTCCAAGTAATCAAAGACCACCTTATATTGCTCCACCTTTTAGACAACAAGGGGGTCCGTATCAAAATCAAAGCAACCCTCCATACAACCCTATTAGGAGGCATGAGAACTTTTCATATTCCAATCCTAAGGGGGCAATCCAATTGCCACCCAGGATAGATCTGGGGTCAAAGCCACCTAATAATGAGGGTAAGGGGAGCATTGAAGACACGTTGGCGCTGATTTTAAGAATTTGGATGATTTGAGAGTGGAATTTAGAAATATGTGTTGGGACAATCTGAGTGTTTTGATTAGATCCCAAAACCCCTTGATGAATTTACCTAAGTATAGTTCACCAGGATGATAGGCTCAGGATAGATAGGTTAGAATAGATTTTTCTATTCGCAGGTATTCAGTTCAGGGGGAACGTGTTGAGGAGTGAAGACTGATGGTGACGTCCATGAAGTCTAAAGTTAGAAGCATTTCCAAAACTGAAGGTATTGATCATCCTGAAGATGATCAACCTGAAGCTGCAACCTGAAAAACCTAGAAAGAGTCCTGAAGATGCCTAGAAGCCATCCTGAAGAAGATCACTGATCTTGACAGAACTGAGTAAACTAAGCATGCTCAGGGAAGTCTAAAGGCGCAATGTAACTTTGATCAGGATGAACGTCTTATGGAAGTCTGATGAAGCAGAAGAATGTCAGAGTCTCCAACATAAGACAAACATTTATGCTGAGTAAAGAACGAGAAACTCAGAGTTATAAATGTACGAGGATCAGTAAAGTCAATACTGACAAACTAGCCGTTGAACAAGCGACCAGTGAGAAGGCGACACGTATGTACGGAGACTGAGCACATTTAATGCTTCTCAGAGGTGCAAGCGGTGGATCAGAAACTTTGCGATACTAGGTATGGGTTTTGTCAGACAAGGACAACTAGTACCTGCACCTACCTAAAATAGGAGGGTTTGAAATGGATCTCTTCCAACGGATCTATTTCAAACCCCCCTATAAATACAGAAGGCCTTGCCCCCACTCAAGGTAACGGGAAATTTCCAAGAGAATGCTCTCAAGATTCCAAGCACTCAAAGCACATTTAAAGCAACACTCTGAAACCTTAAATTTCCCTAGTGTTGTAGTAGGAATCTTTTCTGTATTTTGCTTAGAGTATTGATCCCATCCTTAGAACTGATTTGTTAGAGGGATCAATACACAATAGTTGGAAAACGTGAATACCAAACCCCTCAGGTTGTGAGTTGGTTGGTTGGAAGGACTGGGACTTGTAAAATGCCCAGGGGTCAGTTCCTTAGAGAGGAAGTTGGCTATTCGTGTCCCTTGGCACGTAAAACCCAAGTACCTATCCTCAGTGTTTTGAGGATAGTTTCCTGTTAAATCAGGTCATGGACGTAGGAGTTGGTTATCTCCGAACCACGTTAAAAAGACCCTTGTGTGCAGATTTACTATTTGCTCAGGATCATAAACTGTCATTCATATTAAATTGAAGCATACTTGCATTGTTTTGAAAACATCAGGACTGACTTGTCATCCTGATCAGCAAACCTGTGCACCAGCCTTAACCACGTTATCACTAAGCAAACTGATAAGTTTTCAGAACAAAAATGAGTAAAAACTTAAGGGCTCACATTCTCGCACTAAACTGAGCTTACTGAGATAGTAGCCCAACTGACTAGCTTCCGAGCGGTCAGTAGGATTGTTATATCTACTGAGCTTCTGAGTGCATAACTCTGACTTTGCCTATTTGGTTCATTGCTGATCCGTCCCTGCTGTCCCTGAGGACCATCAGTTTAACTGAACACATCAGGATCTTCCTGACTAAGTCTGAAAGAGAATTTTCCTGAGATTTTGGGAAAATCTGACATCAGTGTATTCCCCCCAAACACTGATTATACTCGTTTCGGGACCAACAAGTGGTATCAGTGTAGTGGTTCAAAAGACCACTGACTTTGTTTACCAACAGTTTCTGAGGAGAAAATTTTGGTGGTTAACTGAACAGATCTTGTTTCTGAAAACTTGCATATCATGGCATCCGGTTCTAAGTGCCTTGAGGGTAATCTTCCTGAGTTCTCTGTTGACAATTACGATTATTGTAAATTTAGGGTCCTTGCACATCTCTACTCCACCCATGATCAGATACCCCAGGTGATTGGGCATGGTCCTATCTGATTCATGAGGAATCTTCAGACCACCTGGGCCGTTGCAGGTAATGTCCCTGTTCCAGCTGCCGGAGATGAGCCTGTGGAGAGGTCCGTGCTTACTGCAGATCAGATTAAGCAAATTGGACTGGATAAGGTTGCTAAGAACATTATACTCCACACTGTTTCTTAGGAGAATTCGGTCAGGCTCATGCATCTGAATACCGCGAAGGAGATCTGGGATGCGCTGAAGGAGATGAGTGAGGGTTCTGAGAAGATTAAAGAGAACAAACGGATTTGGCTATCAGGAAGTTCGAGGCCTTTAGGATGCTTGATGGAGAGACCATCGATCAGATGGAAGCTCAGTTCATTAAGATGATGAACGAGCTAGCAACCCTTGGGAAGGAGTTTCCCAAGAGGGAGGTGTCATCTAAAATCCTGAACTGTCTCCCTGAAAGATGAGACACAAAAGTGATCTTGTTGTAGAACACTCAGGATCTCACTAACGTTCCTTACTCTCACCTCTTCTCAGAGTTAAAGGCTCTGGAATTCGACCTCGATAAGAGGAAGATGAAGGGTGTTGCCAATGAGGATGTCAGTGAGGAGAAGACACTTGAGAAGGAAAAGAGTGTGGCTCTTAAAGCTACTCTTGAGCCTGAGGCTGGATCTGGCTCGAAATCACTCAGAGATATGAGCAAGGATGAGCTAGCCCTGGAGTACAGCTAGATGGCACGGCATTTCGAGAAACTGAACTCTCGATTCGATAGGTATAAGAAATTTTATACTGACTCCCGTGACCGCGGGTATTCCAGCCCCAGGAGATCGAGCCCCCGGAGGGAAGAGAGGAGGGGTTCAGATTCCAGGAGAGAGAGAGAGGAGCCTGAGCGGCGCAGAGATGAGAAAAGCTCCAAGAGGAGAGATGATGCTGATCCCAGAAGATCCATCTCCAAGCCTGAAAGATCATCAGGGAGCCGGAGGGAGTCATCTGATAAAAGGTACACTGACACGTCTGGTGTTTCTGATGTAAATCAGTGTTACCACTATAAGAAGACCGGATATTATCAGTATGATTGTCCGGAGCTCTGTGCTTATGAGAGAGAAGAACGAAAAGCAAAGAGAGAGCTCAGGGCATCAGATCGGGGAGCATTGCTTGCTGAGGATTCCTCAGATTCAGATAGCCCAGGACGCCGATCCCCTGAACTCTTCTCCGTTGAGGAGTATGATGATCTCTGCCTGATGGCCGATGATGAGGTATGTTCTTCTGCCTCTTCTCCTGATCACGCACCTGAGCTTAGCTCAGATTCAGCAAGAGAGCTCGACCTTCTGCTCGTCCTAGAACAATTGATGGTTGACTTCTCGAGGCTGCAGGAGACTCATATTCACATAGTGGATATGAATGCACAACTGAGTGGGGAGAATGATCGGTTAACTGAGTCTCTCAGATTGAGAGATATTGAGGAAGCCCTCAGATTAGTAAATCTCCAGGAAGAGTTGCTTCATGCTCGGAATAAGCATGATGAAACTCCACTGGCAGTTGAAAGACTGAATGGTGTAATCAGCTCAATGATTGAGACTCGTGACACTGATAAGTTCCTTGCTCAGGAACAATAGATGATTGAGCGTATTGCTCTGAGAGGGATGTTCGAAACTGAGTGGCGAGCTCGCCTTTGTGCTGAGCAAACTGCTTGGGATCTTGAGCTGATCTCAAAAGAGAATAATCATCAGAAGTTGGCGCTTCAATTCACCACTGAGCTTGAGGCCCTGAAAAGAGAAAATGTGCGCCTTGAGGAAAAGCTGAAGAAGTTACATTCGTCTTCCCAAGTGGTTGATGAGATAACAATGAACTCTCAGAGTTCCGATGGTGCTAAAGCTAGGTTAGGCTATGATGCCTCAAAAGACCCAAAGGGCAAGAAGAAGAGAGGTGCTTCAGGGAGCAACTCTCAAAAAACGTTTGTCCCTGCCTAAACTGGTGACAAGAGCTCAAGTGTTGCTCACCAGGACAAAGGCAAAGGGAAGGAGAAAATGCCTGCTGAACCTGTCAGGCAAAGGACTGAGAAACAAAAGTCAAAACTTAAGGGAAAGGCTAATGCTTCTCATCCTGAGTCGAGAAAGACAGACCAAGGGAACTCGAAGGCTCAGCCTAGGAACCCTCAGGCTGGAAAGAGCTCTGCCCCAAGTACTTCTCAGGCTCAGCCTAGAAATGCTCAGGGTGGAAGGAATTCCGGTCAGGAGAAGCCTCAGGCAAGGCCAAGAAATACTGATGTCCAGAGGCCTCAGACAGGGTACAGAGCCCATCAGGAACGTCCTAATCCTCAAAGGAGAAGGACAAACCAGGTGGCCTCTGAAAGAGAACAAAGACCTGACTCCGATAACACTCAGGTCAGACCTCAAGTGCCTGGAGGTCAGGCCCGAGCTGCTCCTTCCCAGGATAGACATCAGCCCAACGCACCCAGACCAAGGAGGAACAGGAGGCCCTCCCCCAGGAATCAATCCAAGGCTCCTGAACATCAGGCTGATACCCATACACCCTTAACTTCCCAGGCACAAAGGAAGAAGAGGACTGTGTATGTTAATGTTTCTAGGAGACATGTTTACACTTCTGATACCATCAGAATTGTGAAACAAATCTGGATCCCAAAGGGTATGGCTGACACTGTAGGACCCAATACGAGATGGGTACCTGAGGCCTGATTCTTTTCAAGTCGCTGCGGGCTACAAGAAGAGGAAGAAGGATTTGATGAAGGACTGGTACTTGGACTCAGGGTGTTCCAGGCACATGACCGGATTTCGTGATCTCCTTCAGGACTACGTAGCTCAGGAAGGCCCACAGGTAACCTTTGGTGATAACTCTAAGGGTTTCACCAGAGGATTCGGTACCCTTGTTGTTGGTTCTGTTAAAGTGCTTAATATATCCTATGTTGAGGGTCTTAGGCATAACCTACTTTCGGTCAGCCAGTTTTGTGACCGTGGTTATAGTGTAGAGTTTACATCTAACATATGTCTTGTGAAAGACAAATCTACACTGCAGGTTCTGATTACAGGTGTCAGGAGAGGCAACGTTTATTTTGCTGATTTTAAGAGCAGTTCTCCTGAAACTTGTTTGGTCGCTAAGAGCTCATCTGAGCTCAGTTAGCTTTGGCATAAATGCCTGAGTCACTTAAACTTCAAGATTATTAACAAAATCTCTCGACTTTCTCTTGTAGAGGGTCTACCTAATGCAGTTTTTAGCAAAGACCACGTGTGCGGAGCATGTCAGGAAGGCAAGCAAACCAAAGCTTCATTCAAGGAGAAAGATGCCTTCTCAACTAACAGAGTGCTTCAGCTCCTGCACATGGATCTCTTTGGTCCGATTACTCCTGTCAGCATGAATGGTAGGAAATATACCCTTATTGTTGTTGATGATTATTCCAGGTACAAATGGGTTGTTTTCCTGCTGAACAAGAAGGAGACTCAGGTCAAGCTTCCGGAGTTACTCAAGAAATTGAGTACTGAACAGGGTCAGAGCATCGTCAGGATCAGATCAGATCGGGGAACAGAGTTTATCAACTCTATTATTATAGATTTTTGTACTGGCCTTGGTATTGCTCATGAGACTTCTGCATCCAGGACCCCTCAACAGAATGGGGTAGCTGAAAGAAGGAGTCGAACCCTGAAAGAAGCTGCCAGGACCATGTTGGCTGAGTCAGGACTGCCCAAGAAGTACTGGGCTGAAGCAATCAACACTGCTTGCCACACTTAGAACCGATCTATGCTGAACAAACAACATGCTCAGACACCCTATGAAACTTGAAATAAAAGGAAGCCTCGCATCTTTTATTTCCATATTTTTGGGTGTAAGTGTTTCATCCTGAAAAATGGGAAATACCAGCTTAAAGCCTTTGATAGCAAGTCTGATGAGGGAGTTTTCTTAGGATACTCCTCAGTCAGGAAAGCTTTCAGGGTGTATTGTGTGGAGGAAACATGTCATGTTGTGTTTGATGAGACTGCATCAGTGCGTAGAAAACAAGTTTCGAGTCCTGACACTGAGGGGGTCACCAAGAGGGTGACAAGGCTGAGCCTGAAGAATCCTGAGTTCAAGATCAAGCTTGTTAGTGCTCCCAAGGGATGGGATGATGATGATGATCAGGATGGACCTCAGGCCAACCCTCAGCAAGTCGTAGCCTCAGAGAATGTTGAGTCTCAGACGGAGGCACAGACTCGACCTGAGGTATGTACTGTCGGTGATGATGCTTCTGCGCCTGAGACAGTTACGGAGTCCAATTCTGTAGGTGAAACAATTTCCCTGATATTGTACAACCCTCAGAAAATGACTCAGTATCCCATGTTCTTGCTTGTTCCGCTTCTTTGCCTGTTATTATCGAGACTAACGTTTCAAGATCAGGCGAGGGAACGTCAGCAGGTCCCAGCGCAGCCGTCAGCAGGAGGCAATGGCGAGATGATCACTCATTGACTGACCTCATTGCTGATGTCAATGAGGGGGTCAGGACAAGGTTGTCCTTTGGTGAGAGCGCTATATTTTGTTGTTTCCTGAGTGAACAGGAACCTAAGAGCATAGAAGAAGTTCTTGCTGACCCCAACTGGATCCTAGCTATGCAGGATGAGATCAATCAGTTTTAGCGGAATCAGGTTTGGGAGTTAGTTGATAGACCTAGGCGTCAACATATCATGGGCACCAAGTGGGTCTTCAAGAACAAGAGGGATGAGAAGAATGTTGTTGTCAGAAATAAGGCCAGACTAGTGGCAAAGGATTACTCTCAGGTAGAAGGGATCGACTATGATGAGACCTTTGCTCCGGTCGCAAGTTTGGAGGCAATCAGGCTGTTTTTGGCTTATGCAACATTCAAGAAGTTCAAGGTGTATCAGATAGACGTAAAGAGTGCTTTTCTAAATGGTGTACTGAACGAGGAGGTTTATGTTGAACAACCTCCAGGGTTCGAAGTCGGTGATAAGGTCTATCACCTGAAGAAAGCTCTTTATGGCCTGAAGCAAGCTCCGAGAGCTTGGTATGATACACTCTCCCAGTTCCTTATAGACCATGGGTTCGTGAAAGAAACAGTGGACAGAACCGTCTTCAGGATATCTGAAGGGGAGGATATTCTCTTGGTTCAGATTTATGTGGATGACATAATATTTGGATCACCTAACCTGAAGCTTTGTGAGAAATTCTCAAAGCTGATGACGGGGAAGTTTGAGATGTCAATGATGGGAGAGATGAACTTCTTTCTAGGTCTCCAAGTCAGGCAAACTGACTCCGGAATCTTCATAAATCAGTCCAAGTATGCGAGGGACTTGATTCAGAAATTCGGAGTTCAGACCAGCAAAGTCTCACGTATTCCCATGAACAAAAATGAGAAGCTGGATCCTGACAAGGAGGGGACCTCAGTGAATCAGACTTAATATAGGGCACTGATTGGATCCTTATTGTACCTGACTGCAAGTTGTCCTGACATCACTTATGCAGTTGGAGTTTGTGTAAGGTATCCGTCTGATTTGAAGAAGAGTCATCTAGAGAGTGCCAAAAAGATACTGAAGTACCTAAAGGGTACAGTCAATTTAGGACTTTGGTATCCCTCTTATGACAACCTAGAACTGACAGGGTATTCTGATGCTGATTATGGAGGCTGTAGGCTTGATAGAAAATCAACTACAGGCACATGTCAGTTCTAGGGAGCAAACTGATCTCTTGGTTTTCCAAGAAACAAACAAGTGTTGCAACGTCTACTACTGAGGCTGAGTATATGGCGGCAAGCAGTTGTTGCTCCCAGATTCTTTGGTTGAAGCAACAACTGAGAGACTACCAAATAGAGGCCACTGATGTCCCAATTTATTGTGACAACAATAGTGCCATTATCCCAAAACCTGACTATTACACACTTGGTGTAAGCATGTTGACATCAGGCATCACTTTATAAGAGATCATGTTGAGAAGAAGGATATATGGATGGAGAGGATCCCTACTGACAAGCAGAGAGCTGACATCCTGACTAAGGCTTTGCCTGAAACCAGGTTTGTTGAGCTGTCAGTAGAATTAGGACTTCTTGACCCAGGAGTAGATGGGTCAGTATGAACCTCAGTTCAGGATTGAACAAGTGGTCAGGAGGGATGACTAACTCAGGATCAGGTTGTAGAGATGGATGGCATTCATGGGGAACAGACATCCGGATTTGGATCTTCAGGATCAGATTAGAGTTAGGTTCAAGACACAGAGCTCAGGGCCTGTCACCCTAATCAGACTCAGAGGTATCTGTCAGGTTACTATATCTGACTGACTGGTATGTATTATTGAACCTTTGTTTTAATTATGACCTTCTTGCATCATGTCTAATTGTGTCTGACACCAAATCAATCACAGGGTTTTAAACTCTTATCCCAGCCGCTCATTTATTATTTTGTTTTTATTAAATGTAAAATGCGTATTTATTTCAAACATTCTTCTGACACGCATTTAATGCGAGTGTGGGCGGGAACAGTTTTCTATAAAGTTTGAATTATTAACTTTGAAAACTGAATTTGGTAAAGTTTTATTCCGGATATACCCCTTCATCTAATCCGTTTAATTTCAAAAGACTTTAAATCAAAACTGTCCATAAAAACTGAACATTTGGGTATAAAAGGAAGATTTGTTCTCTTGCATAATTTGCGCACTCATATTTTTCCTAACCCAAACTTTCTGCAATCTATTTGTCTCGCAATTTCTGCATCCATGGCTTCCTCTGCTGGTCAATCACTCGAGGATACCAAGAGATTCCACAATGCCATTTCCAAAGTGGAGTCGAAGGTTTCTTATGAATGGCTAGTGGACTTCTCTCACAGATCCACAACTCCTAAGCTTGGACAAGTTTATAGTGCTCTAAACAATGTTGGGCTCGTGGATTTTGTCTCCAAGAAGCCAGCCAAGGTCTGCCCCCACCAAATCATTACTTTCTATGCGAACATGAAGTTGAATGATGCCGATGAGTGGGAATCAGTGATTCCACTCAGACGCTCGGTGGAAAAGAACTGGAAGACAGTGGTACAACACTTTACTGAGAGGATCAAAGTCAGAGATCTAATCAGGAAGACGTATAGGCTGCCTCACTCTACTGAAAAGAATCAACTCTCTATCTACAAAGTTGGAGGGGAACAAAAGTGTATGAATGAGTTCCTGATCGTCCCTCAGGAGATCTTTAGCACGATGAATAAGAAACTGCTAAAACCAGCATAGAAGCTGTTGTTTGAGGTTGTGGTCCAAATCAACATGGGCTTCATGGGAGGCATGGAGCATATCAGTCAGCCAAAGATCAGGGGTTTGGCTGCCGTGATGGATAATGCTAAAATCGACTGGGAAGAATTCTTTATTCAGAAGCTTGTTCTGGAATCGAAGAAGGTCAGGTTGGATGGCGATAGGATTGTGCTGGATAGAAATCCTCATTTCGGATCCAGACTATCAGTGATGCTTCAGGATCTTCTTGGGGATGTTGATCGGGATAGATGTGAAGATTTCAAGGACAAGAATGTCCTCTTCAAAAACTCTGCTGAGATCATCAAGAGGATGAATGACACTGAAATCAAGAAGGTCTTAAGAAGTAAAGGTGGGAAGGGAAAAGCAGTGGCTTCGAAGGCTAAGGAGGAGCCGGCCAAGACTGGCCCCAAGAGGGTGAAGGTAAAGGACATCGTCATTGGAGAAAAGAAAAAGATGTTGCATGACTCTGACACTGAGTCTGATCATCCTGATCAACCATCTGATTCAACCGCCACCCTTGCTGCTGTGCCAATCTCTTCTTTGGCACCCGCAAAAATTCCATCATCAGATACCGCAACAGCTTCTGGCACTGAGCCGGCACCTCAGGAGGAGGTAGCTCAGGTTGAGGGGGAACCGGCTCCATCTGTTCAAGAACCAGTCCAGGAGGACCCCGTGATAAAGGTGGTGGAGGATCTAAGTGTAGAGGTTCAAACTGAACCCTCAGTGGCTGCTCAGGAGGAGCGAGAAGGAGAAGAAGGTGGTGATGAAAAAGTTGCTCAGAAGGAGCAAGGGAGCTCTGATGCTGGAGAGGGAGAGGGCGTGGAGGCTCAGCAGGAGCTCCATGATGAGGATGTTGAGGGCAACCGAGGCAGAAAATGGACCGTTTCCAATGATGCTGAGTCCGAATCTGATCATCTGGAGGAGGGTGAGGAAGAAACTCAGGAGGAGTCTACACCACCAAAGCTAACTCCATTCGAGATGGATGCCAGAGGTCAGGCCATCAGGTTTGTCCCGCAGCACTTTCCTGATTTGGAATAAACTTATGGTGAGGAAGTCATCAGACTCAGGGTCTTTGTGATGATGAGGAAGGCCTCAGTACCCAAAGTAGCTGCCCTGATAAAAGCAGTCGGAGAAGAAAATCTCAGGGATGAAGAGCAGAAAATCTTAGACAGATTTGGGCTTCGTTCTTATGCCCAAGTCATCAACAAAGAAGACTTCATCCGGGTAGTCAGGGCGAACAATCCTTTGCCTAACCCTTCTATGGCACTGACTGTTGTGCCAGTAGTAGGGGAAGGTGCAACCTCGGGAGGAGGTGCACCGGCTGATGACGCACTCCCAGGGACTGAGACTACTGAGGCTACTGGAGAGGTCCCAAAGAAGGTTGCCACCAAGTCCAACTCAGCGAAAAAGAGAAGAATCCGAACCATCTCAATGGGAGTGTCACTGATGGGGAAGAATATTCTTGGAAAGCTCGATCGTCAGCGAGAGAAAATTAAGTATCTCAATGCTGAGTTGGGTAAGGCTAGGAAGGAATCAGCTAACTGATTCCTTAGCCTTGAACAACAACTATCATCCGGGGTCACTACTGACCAAGTGCAAACAATGATAGACTCTTCACTCAATGGCCTGGATGACAGAATAAAGGCACTGATTGCGTAGGCACTGAAGGGGCAGGAGGCCCAGGTCAGCACAGTGGCTCAAGAAGAGGCCAAGAAGGGAGATGCCACACTTTTGACCAGGTGGAGAGAAGGTCAGAAGGCTTCTGAGGAGGCATTGCACAAATCACTGAACACTATGCTCACTGAAAGACTTAAAAGGAAGGAAGAGTTGACTGCAATGCGGAAGGAGTTTGACAGTCATTTGACCGAGAGCCTACTCATAGCTGAGGCCAATGAGAAGCTGGCTCAGGAGTTTAAGGTGGTCACCGATCAACAAGCATCCCAGGGGATCCTGATTTAGGATATCAGGAAGAAGGTCGATGAGGACAAGGACCCCTTTGATGCTGCCAAAAAGGGGGAAGGGAAAGCTCTAAAAAATCCTAAGTCTAAGGTTCAGAAATGGAAATCTGATGTTTCCGTGGATGACCTGATGGAGAAGTGTGAGGAGCAATGATTCCCTGGTGATCCTATTATCGAGGGAAGGAAAAAGACAAAGAAGCTGACGCTGGAGACTGCGATGCAGGTCAAGAGTCAGGCTACTCAGCTTGAAAAGCTTAAGGGTGAAATAGCTGTGCTGAAGGAGAAGAGTGATCCTAAGAAGAAGCATGCCCCTGAAGCTGGATAGAAGAAGTCAGTTGCTGCGTCGAAGAGGAAGGTGCTTGATCCTCAAGATGCCAGTCCCATCTTATACGAATACGTGGACAACTTTGTACCTCCCGAAATGAATGAAGCGTGGATTCCAGTCAAGAAGGACTGCGTGGATCAGTACTATGTTGTCGGGAGCTGGGTGAAAACATCCGAAGGCAAGGACAAAAACACCATCTTTGCTGAATGGATGGCCTTGCATCATAGGGAACTCTGGGATCAGATTGATCGTCATGCTGAGAGAGCAGGAGTTCAGATCAAAGCACCTGAGCATATCACCTATCCACCTCCAACCCTCTGCATCAACAACCACCTGAACATGGATCTGATCAGAAGTGAGATTGCAACGATTGCATCAAGAACGGGAGCTCTCAGTTATCAGAAGAAGTTCCATAAAGTCAAGCTCAGAGTCCTGAAGAAGTATGGGATTTCCTTGGCTAGGTGGGATAATGAAGATTAGATTAGTTTTTTCAGGAATAGTATCTCAGGAACCTTTTGTAATAGTTTCAGGAAATCTTGTACTTAACCATTATATCAACGAAACTATTTATATTCCTGAGACAACATCTCGTTGACTCCTGATTTAGTTTTCTGCTCTTTATCAAAAACTATACTAACCCTTTCCTGTTTCCATCTTATAGAACTAAGGACCTGATATAGGTTCCTGAACTGAATACTGATTATATCAGTGACTTGTTTAGATGGTAGGATTTTTCTAAGGGTTTTGGCATCATCAAAAAGGGGGAAATTGTTGGGACAATCTGAGTGTCTAGATTAGATCCCAAAACCCCTTGATGAATTTGCCTAAGTATAGTTCATCAGGATGATAGGCTCAGGATAGATAGGTTAGAATAGATTTTTCTATTCGCAGTTATTCAGTTCAGGGGGAACGTGTTCAGGAGTGAAGACTGATGGTGACGTCCCTGAAGTCTAAAGTCTGAAGCATTTCCAACCCAGAAGGTATTGATCATCCTGAAGATGATCAACCTGAAGCTGCAACCTGAAAAACCTAGAAATAGTCCTGAAGATGCCTAGAAGCCATCCTGAAGAAGATCACTGATCCTAACAGAACTGAGTAAACTAAGCATGCTCAGGGAAGTCTCTATCGGTAAAGGCACAATGTAACCTTGATCAGGCTGAACGTCTTACTGATGTTCTTAAGTCCTGACTTAGGCCTAGTATCAGTTAACCTGATACTTGTAAGTCCTGAGACCCAAAGGTTACACGTGCGAATGGAAGTCTGATGAATCAGAAAGAATGTCAGAGTCTCCAACATAAGACAAACATTTATGCTGAGTAAAGAATGAGAAACTCAGAGTTATAAATGTACGAGGATTAGTAAAGTCAATGCCGACAAACTAGCTGTTGAACAAGCGACCAGTGAGAAGGAGACACGTATGTACGGAGACTGAGCGCATTTAATGCTTCTCAGAGGTACAGACAGCGGATCAGAAACTCTGCCATACTAGGTATGGGTTTTGTCAGACAAGGACAACCAGTACCTGCACCTACCTAAAATAGGAGGGTTTGAAATGGATCTCTTCCAACGGATCTATTTCAAACCCCCCTATAAATACAGAAGGCCTTGCCCCCATTCAAGGTAACGGGAAATTTCCAAGAGAAAGCTCTCAAGATTCCAAGCACTCAAAGCACATTTGAAACAACACTCTGAAACCTTAAATTTCCCTAGTGTTGTAGTAGGAATCTTTTCTGTATTTCGCTTAGAGTATTGATCCCATCCTTAGAACTGATTTGTTAGATGGATCAACACAATAGCTGGAAAATGTGAATACGACACCCCTCAGGTAAGGAGTTGGTTGGTAGGAAGGACTGGGACTTGTAAAATGCCCAGGGGTCAGTTCCTTAGAGAGGAAGTTGGCTATTCGTGTCCCTTGGCACGTAAAACCCAAGTACATATCCTAAGGGTTTTGAGGATAGCTTCCTGTTAAATCAGGTCGTGGACGTAGGAGTTGGTTTTCTCTGAACCACGCTAAAAAGACCCTTGTGTGCTGATTTACTATTTGCTCAGGATCATAAACTGTCATTCATATTAAACTGAAGCATACTTGCATTGTTTTGAAAACATCTGGACTGACTTGTCATCCTGATCAGTAAAACAGTGCACCAGACTTAACCACGTTATCACTAAGCAAACTGATAAGTTTTCAGAACTAAAACGAGTAAAAACTTAAGGGATCACATTCCGCACTAAACTTAGCTTACTGAGATAGTAGCCCAACTGACTAGCTTCCGAGCGGTCAATAGGATTGTTATCTCTACTGAGCTTCTGAGAGCACAACTCTGACTTAGCCTATTTGGTTCATTGCTGATCCGTCCCTGCTGTCCCTGAGGACCATCAGTTTAACTGAACACATCAGGATCTTCCTGACTAAGTCTGAAAGAGAATTTTCCTGAGATTTCGGGAAAATCTGACATCAGTGTATTCCCCCGCCATACACTAATTATACTCATTTTGGGACCAACAAGATGAATGGTGAGACGAACAAAATGTTTGATGACTTGTACGCTTCACAAGCAAACCAAATTAAGAGCTTGGAATATCAACTTGGGCAAATTGCTTCTTACTTAAGCCCACAAGTCAACAAAGGTAAATTCCCTTCTACAACCAAAATTAATCCTCGTGAGCATTGTAATTCAATTATATGTGTGGAGGTTCCAAAGGAGGTGGTAGGGAATTGTCCTTCAAAATTATTTCATGATGAGATAGTGGAGGAAGCATTTTGTAGTGAGAATGTTAAATTGGTAAAGGGTGATGAGAAAGTCTTGGGGGTAGAATAGAGGGTGATGGAAAAAGAGAAGAAAAAGAAAGTGAAGGTGAAGATAGGGGGTGAGGAAAGAATGGAGGAAGAAGGGTTGGTGGTTGAGAAAGATAAGGTGGAAATTTCTAAGGGTGTAAAAGAAAAGCTTGATGAGAGGCTGAAAAAATTCCTTGATTTGTTCACAAAGATGTATGCTAATTTGCCTTTCAAAGAGCCTATTGAGCAAATGCCGACGTATACAAGATTTTTGAAGGACCTTATGTCGAAGAAAAGGAAAAAGGAGCCCTAAATTCTTAAAATCACTAATGAAAGTAGTAAGCTTATCATGAAGCATCTTCCTAAACAGCTTAGAGATCCGGGTAGTTTTGTTTTGGATTGCCATATTGAAGGAAGCAAGAAGATAAAGGCTTTATGTGATCTTAGGGCTAGTGTGAATGTTATGCCTTTATCCATAGCTCAAAGGCCTGGATTAAAGGATATGAGGCCCATGTCGAGTAATCTTTATATGGCGGACAATTCGAAGGTGCAACCGAGAGGAATAGTGGAAGATGTTGTAGTCCAAATTGGCAAGTTCTTATACCCGGTCAATTTTGTGATCTTAGGTGTAGAGGAGGACATGCTTACTCCTGTAATTCTTGGGAGACCCTTCCTAGCAACTTCGGATGCATTGATCAATATTCAAAAGGGAGAGGTTACCTTGAGGATGAACAATGAGAGAAATACTTTCTCCATTTATGATTCCTTAATGAGTTCCCCAAGAAATGAGGTTGAAAATGCAAGAACGGTTATGGGAACTTGTGATCTTGAGAATGAAGTGAGTGAGAAGATTCTTTTTGAAAAGAAGAAGAAAGTGAACGAAGACAAGGGGGTGAAGAAAGTGGTGAAGAATCGATGTTTTTGGAGGAGGAAATTGAGTGATGTAAGTCACTCAACCCTCATTGATTTTGATGTCACTTGAGCTTTATTGCGTCCGGCTAGGGGACGTTAAATCCAAGCGCTAGGTGCGAGGCAACCCACCCTTATATCCTTTTGATATCCTTTGCTAGTTAGATTTTTGTTTTGTTTTCATGATTTAGTATTTGGAAGTAAGTTGTGCTATTTTCACGCTCAATTGGTAGTTTGGGGGAGTTTATATTGAGATGGTAGGATAGGTGTTGGATAGTGTTGTGCTTGCTAGTATGTGGAATTGTGCTTAATTGCTTAGCAAATGTCATATTCATCATTCTTTTCCAAACTTTTAGGATTTACAATCAGAAAAAGTTTGGGGGGGTGTGATCATTCTTCATATTGGCTATTTGATATTAATTGTTGATGTTTGTGGTGGTTAAAAATGGTTTAAAGTGGTGTAGAAAAATTAAATTCGGAATTATGGAAAAACAGCCATGATCGAGTGGTTCATAGCTGGCAATCGAGCACCGGTCTACAGGCGATCGAGCAAAATCGCTTAGACTCGGGCGAAAAATAGGCGCTCGGTCGGTAGGCATGGCTCGCGTACAAATCAATCACACATTAGAGTCCACTGAATATTGATTCTACTGAGTACACAATGTAACCTTGTTCAGGCAAAGTATCATCTTTTGATACTTATAAGACCTGACTTTGGCTTTGTATCACTTGCTGATACTTGTAAGTCCAAAGCATAAAGGTTACACTTGTTGTGGGTAGTTGACATTTATGTTAACACCTGAGAAAAAGAAATGTCAGTGGACTCCAATGAAGACAACATTTATTCTGACTTTAAGACAAGAGACTCGGAGTTTAAATGTACGAGGAAGTACAAAGTCACGTCGAATAAACTAGTTGTTTGTACGGAGAGCCAATCGACAGTCGACACGCACGTATTGGTTTTGCGCAACAATTAATGCGGCATTCAATGCGTTTTAGAGTTGAAGGCGACGGGCTCAGAATTTCTGAATTGAGCACTGGAAAAAGGTCAACAAGTACAACTAGCCTGCAACCACCAAAAAATAGAAAGATTTGGGTAGATCTTCTCCAACTGATCTACTTCAAATCTTCACTATAAATACAGAGGACCTTGCACCCATACAAGGTTACGGGATATTTCCAAGTGAAGTATTCTCAAGAATCCAAGCTCTCAAAGCATACTTTAAACAGCACTCTACAATTAAGTTTCCCTAGTGTTGTAGTAGGATTCACTCTGTATTTGCTTAGATTGATAGTTCTTCATCCTTAGCATTGTTTTGTATTGCTAGAGCTATCACCCTAGTTGGAATCAGAATACTAAACCCCTCAGGTTGTGAGAAAGGTTGGTTAGAAGGACTGAGACTTGTAAAACCACCCAGGGGCTACGTTCCTAAAAGAGGAAAAAAGTTATTCATGCACCTTGGCACGTTAAAAACAAGTTCTGATCCTCAGTGGAAAAGGATCACTTCCTGTTAAATAAGGTCGTGGACGTAGGAGTTGGTTATCTCCGAACCACGTTAAAAAGCCCCTTGTGTGCTGATTTACATTATTGTT